>JAPYZK010004468.1:0-16701 GCA_030522785.1 Platygaster equestris
ACTGAGCCTCGCGTGATCTTGCGAATGCTTACGAGAACTCACGAAGATTACCGAACTAGATATATGTGTAGGCATGAGTTACGAAATCGTAATTCAACAGTTTCTTCGTTTGCTCTTTTGCTTTGAATTCCTTGTATCACAAAACGATCCATTTTTTTTACTTATAGCTCATCACAGCGCGAATGAAATTAGGTACGTACGTGCACATAGAAAAATCAAAGGGCCGAGGTGTCAAGACTGTCGAGTTGTACCGGTTGTACGTATACTTTATAAAGTGACGTTCACAACTCAGTTGTGCTTAGCTGTGCACGTCTATTACCTATAGAAATTGTTCGTATCACTACACATGTTATTTAACATACACGCGCGCGCGTATTATGAAAAATGCATTTCAAAATCAGTCGATTTTTGAGGATTTTTCACTAAAAATTCTCCCGTGGGTCTTACCCACCCACGGATTTTCGTTGTGGGTAGTACTACCTACCATACCCACGTCCTCCGCCGGCCCTGTCAGCGCACTGGTTTTGGAAATATTTCCGCACCAATTTTGAAAATTTTCCAAATCGTGTGAAAATTTCGACCTTCTAAGAAAATTTTTTTAACCCCATAAATCTTTTAAAATTCTTAAAATTACCAAATATTCAAAAAATTACCAGATCTCTGGAAATTTTTTGAATTTTCAAAATTTTCTAAAATTTACCGAATTGCTACAATTTCCGAAGATCACGCAAATTACCGAAATTTCCAAAAATTTCCGAAATTTCGAACAATTTTCTTAATGTTAGAAGGCCCATAAATTCATGAAATCATCTTAATTCTGAAAAAATTATGAAATTTTCGAAAACTTTCAGAATCTTTTGAATTTCCGAATATTCCGAAAACTTTCATTTTTTCAAAATTTTTGAAAATTTCTATCTTTCTTTTTAGTGCACTGAAAAGCGCCATTATTGTGTATTTGTAGAAGTAAGCACTGTATGCAACGAGTGAGCAAGATAGGTTAGCCTGTGAGTGTAAAGTTTGAAACACCTGACTTCGGATAGCACACCTCCGACTTCGGCTCACGCACTCAACTTTGGATGCACGCACTCGCTACGCTCGTGCGTTCGCCTACATCACGCGCGCTCTCCACCGTCTCACGTTCCAAACTTTACTCACGGAATAACCTATTTTGCGCACTTGTTACATAATATTCTCTTAATGAATCAATCGTACATTATTGTCAATCTCTTGTCAATGAACACTTATGCAGTAAAATCATCAATGTATGGATTAAATAAAATAATGTATGATTCATTGCATTATAATGTAGAAAAACTCAATGATGAAAAAGCTGACCTATGTCGTAGAAAAACGTTGCATTTTAATATAGTACATGATGATGTCGATCAATTGAAAATCGATTATTAAAAGGCACCTATCACGATGAATCGCTATAATTCGTAAATGGAATGAAGGAAAATGAAGATCTTTTTTAACCGCAAATGAGTGCGATGATTTTGATGATTCATCGGCGCCGGGATTGTTAACACATTTTCTGCAGAAAATATCCGTTTACTTTCCTAGCGGGAGCCCTGATGGCCTGAACAACGTCGCTCGTAGCGCCTTCGGAAAAACTTGCGAAAAAACCTCAATTGGGCGATGCAGTGCGAAGTAGGCCCTCCCGCCGAAAAGATGAATATAAAATAATTTGTTATCGATCACGGCCGAAATAGACTTATTGTGTTTTTTTTGTTTATCTGTATTTTCTTCCGCATTTTGTTTTCGCAAGAAGTAGCTTACTCATGAAATAGAGAACGTCATTTTTTTTTTCGTAATATTAGTGGTGGATGAAGTCAAGATATTATTGTTTTCAGATTGCAAAATATTGCAGATCGACAAAATTTCAATTAAGAAAAAAAAGGCAGGAATTTTTAGCAGAAACTCGTAGATTTGGTTACTAATACAGACGATCCCTAAAAGGGTTTTGCCAGACCAGGTTGCATTTTCAAGTTATAATTATTTCTAATTACTTAAACTCGTTTCTATTCTGAAATTCACAATTTTTACTTGATTTTTATGATTCAAGAATAACTTTGTAGATTTTCAGCGTCGAAGAATCTAATTTTTGACTTATTTTTGCAAAAAAATAGTATCGACAATTTTTAGCACATTCGAATCCGGCTTATCTTGAAGAAGGATGCATACCCTCCTTTTTTGCGCTGCAAGATGCGGCCCGACCATGAAGGCCCCCTGGAACCCCTGCGAAGTAGATTCGAATTCATTTCTGAAGATAAGCAGATTAGATTTGTTATTCAACATTGACGCATGATAATACTACTTTTTCCGCAAAAATAAGTTTTTTCTTTAATTCCTTCACTCTGGAAACCTACAAAATGATTTTTGTATCATGGGTATCGAGTGAGAATTGTGGATTTAACGATAAATTAATTTTCAAAATTGAAAAATTAATGACTTGAAAACGTAACTTGATGTCGCAAAATTCTTTTGGGGATCGTCTATTGGTAACCTAAGCTACAATTATCTGCTGGAAATGCTTGCCTTTTTTTTGTGCTGAACAGTAGTATTGTAATACACAAGTTGAACTTTAAAAATGCTTTCGTGCATATTTCTTATTTTTCGAAAATAGATTTCACTGACCTTATGCGATAGGAAAACATTTTACAAGATTTCTCGAACTGTGAGTTAGGGGCCGTACATAAATGACGTAACGTAATTTTCGGTCTTTTCTGCCCCCCCCCCCCGCCCCTACCTTTATCACGCTTTTTTCAATACGAGCTAACATAGTTTTTCACATTTCACTACCCCCTCTTAAGAGCGTTACATAATTTATTGACGGCCCGTTATTACGATTGAAAAAAATTACGTCTTAAGTTGGAGGAAATTCTGAAAAATGAAATGAAAAAATTAAAACGTGCCATATATATCCCGACGGGAATTTTTGTCACCGATACTCGTACAGCACGGCTATCCCGCGGACGGTATCAGGACGTCCTCGGGACATCCTCAGGACTTTCGAAAGACATCCTTAGGACGTCCTCAATATGGCCTGGAGATAAGAGATAATTGACGAACGTCCCATTGTTCGTACTGAATAGTACAATGCCGATTCATGCCAAAGTTAGGACACGAGGACCTCACACGGACGTCCTCAGGACGTCCTGAGTACATCCTGATACCGTCCGCGGTAATGCGGCGCTGTACGGGTTATTTTTCAGTTTTCAAATATGGTAAAAAAGAGGCGAGTATTATAACTGAAGCAATTTTACGAATAACAAAACGGTTTACTCGTATATAATAGTGAAATATTGTCTGTTATTCAGCAACAATTGCACGATGATCAAACCGCGATGAATTTCACAACATCTCGAATACAATGGAAAATCTTAAACAAAAAAAGTTTCTTGCAGTATGCACGTTTGAACTCGAAACAAAACTTCAGAAAATTGGTTGCGAAACCAGAAACCCAGACTCACAAAACTTCTTCCTTTTTTTTGATGGATGTGAGCTTCTTCTATGCGATGTGCGACCATCGAATTCAAGAATATCCTCATTTTTGAAACGACATTTTGGCGAATAACCTTCTTGTTTTGAACTCGCCATTTCCGAAAAGGAACGGCTAATTTGAGAAGTCAAAAGGATCGCGTGAAAAAACAAAACAAAACTGAGGAGCGAGAGTTGATATAAGTTCCTGCAGGCTAGGTCTCGGAAATTATCTCTTTTGGACCAATCAAAATTAATTATTCATGAATGCGAAGAATCTTTTCACCGGAAAAAATCATATTTCAGGATTCTCAAACGCAGATACATAAAATTGAGATAGTCTTCCAAAGCTACTCCAGGGGCATGATTAATGGATCAATTCAACTATAGAATGACAAACCGCAGTACGCAGTCATTCTGTTGTCTTTTGAACATTTTTGAATTTTCCAGAATTTTCGGAAAATTTTCTAACTTTTTTTGTACTTCCCTTATTTTTTGAATTATTCGATTTTCTCGTACTTGAGATTTTGTTTCTCTCAATTATTTGAAGCATTAGGTAATGCTTCAATTCAATAGAAGCATCAATTCGGAACTCGATATACGAGCCATTTGGAAATAACGTTCAATTTCTCGCCTCGCTATTTAACATCGAAAATAACCCTTATCAAAATGGTATTTATAAAGTTTTTCACTTTCCGCGATGCTTCAATTCGGAAAATTGCAAAGCAGTCTGAGTTATTTGGAAAATAGTTAAATTTTTTTCTAATTATCGTTTACTGTTGATCAACACATCTCGAAATCTTGAAATTTGTGAAATAATAACAGTGTATAATTTATTGTATTTTATACATACTTGCAGGTAGATGGTTACAAGATGATTGAATTTTTGGAAATTTGACACACAAGTTTTTCCGTAATCGCGAAACACTGAGAATTCTCTCATATTTTGCAAGTACTCCGAAAAATTGTGGAATTTTTGAGAATTTTGGAGCACTTTCCTCATTTCTGGGAGACGTTCGATGATGAAGTTTTGAAATTCACTCAAAATTTCCACCTTTTTCTTTAATATTCACAGAATTATGTATATTTTGCGAAGTTCGAGAATTTTTGAGAATTTAAAATGTATAGAAACCATAATCATATTTTTTGACATCTTAATTTGGAAAATTTTTGAATTTCCTCCGGACTCTGATATGTAACGATATTTCAAGCTACGTATGATATATATATATATATATATATATATATATATATATATACATATATATATATATTTGAATAAAGAAACTGCATATTCTTTATTTGTTTGGAATATTTAAAATGTTGAAAATTCCTGAAGGAATCATTTTTTAGAAACATTTTCTCTAATAACAATTTAGGAATGTTGACATTTATGACTGATCATGCTATTTGTAATATTCTGAATTATATGCTGCAAAAATTATTTCGTCATTACTAAATGTTCGAGAACTCTTATTCACTTACTTTTGGAAGAATTTTTTTAGAATATTCAATTATTCGTCATAAAAACGGGAAATCATGAAGAATTTTGAAATAATCAACGAAAAATAGTGCATGTTTCGAAAAATTTGTTGAATTCGAAAGTTTCGAAATATACTACAGTCGTTTCCAGATTCTTATATTTTATATTTCTCGGAAACTTTGAGAATATCATACAGCAAACTCCGAAAATTTTTCATTTCAATAATATAATTATGAAGAAAATTATTTTTTTTTTCAAAAAATTACAAAAAAGTCGGTAAATTTTTTGTTACTTTTTATCATCCGGAAAATATCATGAATTTTTCAAATATAACAGGAAATTAGGATTTTGTGAATTCCTTATCTCAGGAATACGATATAAAACAGTTATATGACTGGGAAAGTTTTTATAGATTTTAGATAAGATTACTTTAAAAAACTGGCTTAGTTCCAAAAATGTTCTATTTATAAAATGACCACAATAATTTAGTATTTTCATTATTTTTTCCACAGTTTTGGTCGGAATTTCTCATTTTTCCTCTAAATTTCGAAGATCAATAATATTTTAGGAAGTTTGTATTAATTTTTTTATTTGAAAATGTCGAAAAATGTCGAAAACGTTATTCGAAACTCATTATCACTTCAACTTGATTTTCGTCAGTAAGAAGGGAATTTTTGATTTTTTCTAATATCTGACTTTCCACGAAACTTTCATGTGATGGGAATTCCTGGAATTCTCGTAAGAATCGTAAGAATCGTATCGATGCATACGAGAATTTTCGGAATTCATACAATTAATGGTCGTATGATAAAATTTGAATGAAATTTAAATTTTCAAAAAATGTAGCGGAAGCATTACAATACACTGGAAGTCAATCTACTGCACGACCCACCAGCGAAAACGCTTTCGCATCGCACGCAATAAGGCTCGTCTACCGCACAAATGCCATTTTTGTAGTGCACAACTGTGCACGACCATGCACGAGGCGATTAGATGCTTTTGAAATCCTAAGTTTTTTACAGAAGTGATTTTCTCGAGTGAAAAATCATTTTTTAGAATCAAGATTTCATACATGTGCATATTGAAGAAAAATAAAACGCAAAAAATCATTTTCGTCAGAAGTCGGCATATGAATGAAAACTTACCGTTTCGGTTTTCCTTTTTTTTATTGTACTTTCGCCATTGATGGCTCCACGTGAAACACGTCGATTTGATTGAATTTTATGCATTAAATTGATGCAAGACAATTGTCAAAATAAAAATCGCAGAAGATCAACCAGACCTCACTTCTGCTTACCAGTGCTCATTTGTGCGCTACAATGGATGTACGGTTCGTGCACTACTAAAGCAGGATCTGCCACGACCGTGTGCACTAGAGTGACTTGATCTGCCACGACCGTGTGCACTAGAGTGACTTCCAGTGTATTCCACTAAATTGCAACGGAAGTGTCTATCCGCACGTCGCTGGATATAAACTGTATATAAACTAGATATAACTAGAGATGAAATGAATTCAAGTAGAGATACACTGGAAGTCACTTTACTGCATGACCTACTAGCGAAAACGCTTATGCAGCGCACGCAATAAGGCTCGTCTACCGCACAAATGCCTTTTTTGTAGTGCACAACTGTGCATGACCATGCACGAGGCGATCAGATGTTTTTAAAATCCTAATTTTTTTACAGAAGTGATTTTCTCGAGAAAAAAATCATTTTTTAGAATTGAGATTTCATAGATGTGCATATTGAGAAAAAATAAAACGCAAAAAATCATTTTTCTGAGAAGTCCCTATATGAATGAAAACTCACTGTTTCGGTTTTCCTTTTTTTCACTTTTGCCATTGATAACCCCACGTAAAACATGTCGATTCGATTGAATTTTATGCAATAAATTGATGCAAGACAATTGTCAAAATAAAAATCGCAGAAGATGAACCATCCCTTACTTCTGCTTACCAGTACTTATTTGTGCGCTACAATGGATGTACGGTTCGTGCACTACTAAAGCAGGATCTGCCACGACCGTGTGCATTAGAGTGACTTCCAGTGTGACTGGAGATCACTGGATGTAACTGGAAATGAGGGAGCAATATTTGGAGACAGTTAGGTCCTCGACGAGTGATCGATACGGTCTATTTCAGAAGAAGCAGCCCAATAATGACAATCGACGGATCGCCATGATTTTCGCAAATAATTGCATTGCACTTACATAGATGCACTGATCCGACATATTGCTTAAGTCCGAACTCTCCGATGCGAGCAACTTGCAAAAACTCGCGAAAAGTCAACAATAGAATGTCAATCGTTTTATTGCTACAACATTATAAATAATTTCTAATTTTGTTCCGTTCCGACGTTCCGATTATATGCGCGCGCACACGCACACCCGTTTCCAACACTGGCACCACAAATGTCTAGACACTACTGACAGCTGAATTTCGACACACTGGGCACCCACACAACGCAAAAAATATCACCTTCGCGCGACGAATGCGTTCAAAATAACTATCGACAACCTTATTTAGCATTAAATTAAGCCCTTACTGTCCCCAAATATTGCTCCCTTATCTCCAATAACATCCAGTTATCTTCAGTTATCTCCACTTAAATCCAGTTCATCTCCAGTTATATCCAGATTATATACAGTTTATATCCAATGACGTGCGGATAGGCTCTTCCTATAGCAAGCTAAAACTTTTGGAAAATTTGAAGAAATGCACATTTGGCAGACGTCAATTACTCGGCGAATGTCAAAAAATTCAAAAATTGCGTGTTGAAAATTTGAAATTTTGAATTTAAATGATTAACTTTGCAAGTTTCGAAATGATAGAAGATTTTTAATATACCCAACGAATTTTCAGAAATAAATTTCAAAAGTTGTCAATATTTAGAAAAGATGTACATTTTTCACTTTGAAAAAATGGTGTTATAGGACAATTTTTTGCACCTGGGAAAATTTTCTACAGAATTTCCTAACATTACAAACGTCCAAAAAATTCAGGGGCCGGATCGAATAACTCACCAAGCGCTCGGGCTCGTAAATAAACTAGGCCTTACGGCTATTTTACCCAATGAAGCAAAAATCTTTTTTTTGTTTTCAAAAAAAAAAATCTCTGTGATAAAACTCACGAAGGTGCATATTTTTTTCGCATACACTTTTTGGCTGAAAAAATTATTTATTAGAATGAATGATGAAAATTGAAATTTTTCCATACCGCCAAATTAATGTTTTTACATATAAAAATCAACAAAAACCAGTCTAAAAATCGAAATTTAACATCGGGCTTCGACATGAACGTTCGTTTAACTTTGCCGATACAGATGGAGTCTTGAAATAGGTAAAAAAATTATAATGTTTGTGTTTATTTAACTCTAAACTGGAACGACAAAGAATCAGGTTTCCAATTTTTCAGTAAGCGGGAAAGTTTTTCACTTTTCAAGTACCAGCAAACTTTTAGCTGGAAAGTTGCTGAGAACAGTTTGAAGCAGTTTTTCTGAAAGTTTGAATTCAATAAGTTGATGAGTTCACGAGTTATCCATTTGTTAAACCATCAAGCGCACGCGTGCTGCGCGTGATCCGAACAATGCGCTGCATGACGCTAGGAACTCGTTCCGCGTGAGTGTTCATTTGGAATAAAAGTGCAGTTAGTAGTCTATAGTCAAAAAATTGATTTATTTCAGAGTTGATTATGTACTATAGCATATTTTTGCAATTATTTATATCAAGTTAGAAGTATATAAAATCAAGAGTTTCAATTTTTTATTCTGAGGAAGGCGCGAGTCTTATTGTTTATAAAAAAATATGCATAATGATTTCGAAAGTGTCGTTTTTTTTATTTTGTTGCAACAATTGCATTTTTTTCACGCTGTGCACCAGTTTTTTGTGTTTTCGATCATAATGTTATCTAGTAGATTGATGAAAAAATCCCCACCTTTCGGTGTTAGATATCGCAACAATTTTTGGACGTCAGTAACCTTTTCGACACTCATGCTGATATTATTCGCACTTGGCATTAATAGCAATCCGTCAAAGGAAATGAAAGATTTCAGAATATAGGTCGTACATTGTTCATCATAATTTTCATGAATTTTAACCATACCGTTGAAATGACAGCTAATTTTGACAGCTGAACGTATTTTTAAATCTTTTGAGACCACGACTTTGGACTGAAGAATCGATTTGAAATCGTTGATAACGTATTCTTCTTGGGAAACAATAATGTAGGGATGTTTTCTGGCCTCGTAAATCATTTTTTAATACTCTTCCGGAGTCTCTACTCTTTCCATTTTTTTCTTCTTCTGGCCATACAAGCCAAAATTCCTGTCACATTGGCAGTAGGAACGACCCTTGGCTGGAAAAATGTGTTGTATCTTTACTTGTAATTTTTTTGCCAAATGTGACAGAAATTTCAGCATGTGAAAATTTTTATTCTGTTCACCACAAGAATCAGAGAACAGATAAATAGCATTGTAACATTTCAGTTTATATTCTTCTACAATCGCATATAACAAAAGATTCGAAACCGTATTTGCTCCTTTCTTTACACATCCTTCGATGAAAGTAAACATGTGACTGCGATTTATTTTTTCGTGTTCTGAATACATATAAATGTTTAATAAATGTAGCCACAATAACCGCAGATAAAATTGTTCATTTACAGATAATTTTTTCAGTGGGAGATTTTGCGCAAAATCGAACTCACAGCACAAAACATCGTTTTTATTCAAAATTTTGTTTTTTGCTGCCTTGTACGCTTTTACGTCATCCAAGTGTTTTTTTTATTCTTCTTTATGGTCTCCATCAGTTTTAGACTCTCCATGAAAATAAGATCTATCGGTTTTTGGACATTATAATGAAAAATTGATATGATAATTGAAGTATTGGCTGTAAGTTGATAATCTCATCGGGGCAGTGGTTTCTTCAGTAATTGCGTAGAAATGATCACAAAACAATTCGTACAGTTTAGTCCCATCTGAATCAGGATGTTCAAAATGAGTCAAATTTGTACTTTCGCGAGTATAATGTGGCGGTGAATGTGGAATTGACTCGCAATGTTTTTTTATCAGTGTTTTTGATATACATCTTCTGTCAAACATATTTTGTGCTCGTCGTGTTTTCCTCGATTATCTAGTAATGATTCGTTAACAATTAATTTGTATTGTATTGTGGAAAACCTCCCTTTTTCGATCCCTAACAAATCACAAAGGAATTTCCGGCAGACAATCGTATTTTTTGAGAGTGAATGAAATGAATATTACCACAAAAACACTTTTTAAGGTTTCTTGCTTACTCCAATGTAAGGTTTGCGCAACATCATTCCACTCAGCATGACATTTCGAGCATGGTAATCCGTACACTTCCAAAAAAGACGCGTGCAATTTTTGTTGGTCGGAATTCTCGATCGATTTGTAACATTGTTTTATACAACATGTCTCCACTGTCTCGAAATGTTTTACTCCAACTATTTTTGCCGCTCGTGGAATATACTCTTGTCCCTATACATAACACATGGATCGTGAGCGAAGAATTTGCTACAATTAGAATACCTATAAAAATTTTTCATCACACTAGAAAAATCTGGTGAAATTTGAGGAGTCTTTATTTACAGTCATAGAACAATCATTTCGAAAATTTCTCTTTACTTATTCGAATAAATCATTAATATATAATTATAGTGATTACAAATATAATTATAGACTTTATTTCTTCATTAATAAGTAAAAGAGAAATTCCTAGAGGAAATTGTTAATGACTTTCAATGGAAAATGATAAATTTTACGTGCAGTTATTTTACAGTGTAGTAAAAATTACAATTGATCCAAAAAACTTAGCATCTATGCTTATTTTGAAAAATTACTTTCAACTGAGACTGTTCCGCTTTTGAAATAATAATGAAAATTCGAGGATTGCCAACAATAATTCTATTCAAAAAAAGCCGTTAAACTTCTAAAATGAAGAAAATTCAAGATGACATACATAAAAAACACTTGATACTTTGTCAAATATAAAAGTATTTGTAATTGAGAAGTGTAATTGATTTTGAAACAATTTTCGGCAAAAGTTATCAACATTAATGGTTAAGCCATTTTGAGCAACTTTCCGATACTCTAGTTTTAACGTAGTTTATAGATGAAATTTGAATTTTCAACATACATAATTTCAAGCGTTTTCGTTGACATTACACGTCCGAGTATTCTTATTTCTGCGACGTTTTCTGCCTTTTTCAATATGGTTTTGTGCACGTAACATTGTCAATAACTTCAACGAAAATTCTTTCTACTTTCTGATGATTTATTTACAGATATACTAATTCTTTTTCTGCCTCAAAACTCGAGGCGAAAACGATGTTTTCGCCTCGAAGAAAATTCTGAAACTAGATGCATTTGGACCCCATTTTTCCGTCGCAGCATAGTTTTCACGTTGAAACAAGTTTTCTTGTTTTTCTAAGCTAGCGTAAAATGAACAATAACGCGGGAAAGTTCCCATCGTCATGCAGCGCATCGTTCGGATCACGCGTAGCACGCGAAGCGCTTGATGGTTCAACAAATGGATAACTCGTGAACTTATCAACTTATTTAATTTGAACTTTCAGGAAAACTGCTTTAAACTATGATCAGCAACCTTTCCGCTGCAAGTTTGCCGGTACTTGAATAGTAAAAACCTTTCTCGCTTACTGAAAAATTGGAAACCTGATTTTTTGTCATTTCAGTTTAGAGTTAAATAAACATAAACATTATAATATTTTCACCTATTTCGAGACTTCATCTGTATCGGCAAAGTTGAATAAACGTTTATGTCGAAGCCCGATGTTGAATATTGATTTTTAGACTGGTTTTCGGTGATTTTAATTCGTGAAACCAATTATTCGGCGGAATAAAAAATTTTCAATTTTTATCATTTATTTCAATGAATAATTTTTTTAGCCAAGAAGTGTATCCGAAAAAATATGCGCTTTCGTGAGTTTTATCACAAAGAATTTTTTTCGGAAAAAAAATATTTCTGTTTCATTGGGTAAAATAGCCGTAAGGCCCAGTTCATTCTCGAGCCCGAGCGCTCGGCAAGTTATTCGATCTGGCCCCTTGAATTGATAATTTTCTTGGAAAAAAATTCCACACAATCTTAGTATTTTTGAATGTCAAATAATCTATCTTAGAGTTTGGGATATGTATCATCATAAAGTTTTAAGGATTTGAAAGAAATTGTGTAATTTTTTAAAAATTCAGAAATCGATACAGTTATGATTTTTTTTATTCTTTACCATTCATAAAACAATATTACACTATTCACTTATTATTAAAAAAATATTATTTGTTTCATCTCATTCTTTAAGAAAATTCTCCAGTGCTGTTACTGTTTATTAATTTTCGAATTCTTGGTAAATTCCGGATCAATTCATCTCGGAAATATTGGGAATAGTGTAAAAATTTTGATGGAATTCCCGATTATTAGGAGAATATCAGAAATTTTTCTACAATTCCAAAATTTGTTCAGAAATTTTCGAATCTGATCAGAAATTTCATTTCTCTTTTTATCCGAAAATTTTTCGAAATTTTAAGGAATTCAAAAATTTGGTTCGATAATTTCGAATTTTGAAACTCGACGAATTTTTTCAATATTATTTCTTAATTTTTGAAAAGTTCCGATTTCGTCGTAAAATCTCGTTTCCAAAAATTTTCTCATTTTCTAAGTATTACATTTTTCAGTTTTAAGAGGCAGTTCGAGAATTTTACCGATTCGGATATATTGCATATATTAATATTTTCGCGAAATTATTAAATCTCATTTTAGATTTTTATTCTTTCAAATTCTTTAGAATTAGTTATTTTATCGAGAGTAATTATTATTTACAATATAGTAATGATTATGTACTCATTAGTATAATTGTATTATTAATGTATATTAGTCTTATACTCATGATGATCACAATTTCATGATCATTAATGTCAAACATGATAGCATTTCTGAAGAGCAACCTATCGTATTTGAAAAATTAGGATTTTTTAATTCTAAATTTTACCTGATGACGGACATCATATACAATTGATGATATACACAATGGTCATATACAATGATCTCCATTATTTCAAAATTTCCAGGAAATTTTCAAATTTTCTGTGAGGAATTTTTGAACTTATGGTCGAATATTTGTAACCCGAAAATCCTAAATTTTTCAGAATTTCGGAAATCGATCAAAAAATCCAAAATGTATTCGAATTAGAAGTTCTAAAATTTTTCCGATTCCGAAAATTTGGGAGTTTATCACAATTCTGAAAAAAATTAATTTTTAATCGTCTCAATGTGTTGAATATCTGTCACCGTATCGCAATTAATTTGTCAATTGATTTGTCATTATATAGTCGTCGCATAAATAATACATTCCGATAATAACAATTGGTTATTGTTCATTGCTTCATCTAATATGTAACTATAATTGATTTAGTTGTCACTGCATTCATATAATTGATGACTTACTATCGAAATTACCGTCTCATCATAATTACGCCATACGTATCAATTACAATAATTTAAATCATAATAGTGCATTACTATCTGATTTTTCTAAAATTTTCAAATCTATCTTGTATGGATTTTTTGAGATTTTCGACTAATTTGACATATTTTGCTTTATGACAACTGTCCATATAATTTTCTGAAATAATTGCGAAGATATGTCTATGCAAATTTATAATTTATCAATTAAAATTCATCCTGATCACAATATTTTTACCTATTCAATGTTCTTAGAGTTGACAATAGTACAAAACGTTTCAAGAATTGAACAAATCGTTATAATTCGAAAATTTATTAATTATTGAATTTTTTTTAACATTCGCCAATCACATCAATTACACTGCTAATCGATTAATTTTTCCTCAGTCATCGCATAAAAGATCATCAATAAATATTACATTGATGTATCAATCAGCGATCATTTGATATATGAATCATTGAGTGACCGCAATAATCACTTTAATTACTCAGCATTGAAAGCATCGGCTGACAATTACGCGATACATCCATTACATGATTCTTGTTAAGAATACGACAGTTATCATCAATTGAGATATTCACTTTTTTACTATTTACCTAAAACCACCGCAATATTTGAAACATTCAAATCAAAATTAACGTTCCCGCCACCGACAGAGGGCAGCACAATACCCGCCGCGCTGGTACTACAAAGCGGTACAACTTCAATGACGGTACACGGGAAAAACAACCGAACTGAAAATTGTAGATGGATGGATTGCGAAATAATATCGCAGGTATGCGTGTTACGGTCCAGTATCGGTCCGACGTCATCAGGGCTCGTACACGAGATGGGACATTGTGTTCGGCGCATAAGTTGTTCTTATGACCACTTTAGCGCTAGGAGCGTGCACTTTTGTGTGCACACAAAAATGTGGGAAATTGAAAAAATTATAATTAAACGTTTTTAGTTCAAAAATTCAGACATAATTTCAAAGTAACATTTTGAATTATGCAAATTGTTCAATGATAAATTTCAATAATTTAAAAATGTAATAAGCGTGAAATTTGAAAGATTAACAGTGTACTTTTATTACTCTAGAATGTTGAAGATCATAATGAAAAAAAAATATTTTTCCATGAAAGCCCTCAATTGTAAGTCGCGGTGAGAGAGAATAAGATCGAATGGTTGACAGTTCTCTCCCATTTCGTATTCATTCTCTTTTTCGTTTTTTGACCATGATAACTCACTTTTTGACTCGAAAAATGATGAAATAATATTTTGTCGAACATTATATATTATATTTGATCATTCAAACATGTTTATTTCGCAATGAATTCGAATATTGATAATTATTGATAGTCATTAATATTTAATTAAATCACGAAATAAGCATATTTTGATGACTGAGTATGATTGATGACAGTTAATAAAATGATTTGTCGATATCATTCAAGTCGAAAAACAATTAATTTTAGTCAAAAAACAGGAAAAAGAGAATGAGTACGAAACAGGAGAGAATTGAGAACCATTCTATCGCATTTTCTCTCACTGCTACTTACGAGGGTGTCGGATTTTTATGGAAAAATGTTCTTTGAACTTTTTCATAAAATGACTTTATTATAGAAATTGCATATTTCATAAAACTTGTAAAATCATAGTACATTACTCTACAAGCGGGGTAGTCGATTTTTGCAAAACAAAGGGTTGAATTCCGAGCCGAATTTAACAATCGGATTCAACAGATTTCAACATTTTCAAATCCAAAATTTGTCAGAACTATTGATATGTATTATAATACTTTCAATCAAGTGTTCAAGTCAACATTTTAACATAATATACGAAGTATTAATTTCCATTAACGAATTATAAAATAACAAGTCACGATAATAATGCAATATTCAAAAAGTTAATACCGAAAAAAGATGCGAACAAATGCTGAAAATGAATTTAATTCGACAAATTTGCCCACAAACGCACGAAAATAATGACAACGTACAACATATACTTATTTTATATTCATCAACTGTAAGTCGCTAATACATTTTTTATAACTGACATAGTAATATTTGTATAATATTGTTTATATTTATTGGAGAATACAAAACATCCGTCGCGGCCCGCGGGGTTGTTTGTCGACATATATACGTCAAACTGCCCACACTGGTCGCCAGGGCGCAGCACTGTGCGGCCGACGAAAAAGTGTGTTACGAAAAAGTGTCACTAAATTTATGTGAACGAATAAAAAGGCGCGAATTTGAATATGGCGTTTGAAATTTTTCAACTGATACGGCAATAATAGTATGACAATGAATGTGGGCTCCAAAAAACACTCGCAAATCAAAAGTTTGACCCAAAAAGTGCCCCATTATTGATGTTTCATTATTATTGTTAGTTAATAATTGATATGGTGATAAAAAATGTCGATATTATGCGATCGGAATATAAACTAATGGTGCATAAAAGTGTGAAAATTAATCGTTTGGAATTAACATTTTTCGTTTTTTTTTCAAATTTATAAAAAATGTGGGTGTCACGAGCGAGCTCAGACAGAAAGGACTCGCACCAAGGAATTACCCTTGAGTCACCCTTATTTTCCCTCTCTTGTTTAAGGACGACTGAGGCACGGATCCATAAATGATTAGAGTTTTGATTTCGTTTGAAACATACGAATGGTTTTATTTATCCAACTCAAAATTAATACAAAGATTGATTATGATAAGTTGAATTTATTTCTCTCAACGTCTACTTCGTTATCAGACTCCGAACTTGTGTCGTTGCTTTTCTTTATGGTTGGAGAAATTAAAATTTTCCCGCCTTTTCTTAGGAACGTCACAACACAAAAAAAATGTTTCTAATACCGAAAACCAAATATCCCCAAATTTACACTTCTCTCTCTCTCTCTCTCTCTCTCTCTCTCTCTCTCCTGGAGGTGGGATACAGCGGCGCCACGGACAAAAATGGAACAATATTTGTTGGCACTATACTTTTATTATATTTTTCAAGAGACACATAAAGTGAAGTACTTAATTCTTCCTTAATTCAGAGCTGAAATAATGTCAAAATGAAATGCTGAAATGAATTCACATGAAATGAGAAACAAGCTCTTATCCTACTAGACTAACATTGGCTATTAGCAACTTAAAACTAAACGCTCAGTGTCTCTAGTAGATACTCTGCATAGGTTCTGCCCCCCCCCCCCCCCCCCCCCCCCCCCCCCCCCCCCCCCCCCCCCCCCCCCCCCCCCCCCCCCCCCCCCCCCCCCCC
>JAPYZK010004469.1:0-10579 GCA_030522785.1 Platygaster equestris
TTCGAAGCTATGAAATTTTGAAATTCATTGAAATTTTCAAAAACTTGAAAATTTCAGAACTTTGAAAAATCCCCGAAACGCTCGAAACTTCATAATGTTTGAAAATCCAAAAATTGCAGTGCTTCCAAAATTTCCGAAAATTCAAAATTTTGAAATCTCATGATTCCTAATGCAAAATTTCGACAAATTTTACATTTCTTCAAGACTTCACATATGTTTAAAAATACAAAATCTCAAAACATCAGAATGCTTTGGAATTCTTAAAAATTCCGAAATACATCCAATTAACTAACAATGTACTCTAAAATTATACGAGAATTGGATAAATGTAATAAATCTTCAATATCTGCCTCAAGCCTCAAATATTTTGGCCTTTCTTTCGTAAATAATAATGAATAAACATTTCCAATGGACTAGCAGATAAAATTTTGTTGACTCAAATAGTACGGTGCTTTACGGATTTTGGTTTCTGTTGCATAACTTCAACAAAAACGTAGTTTGAATTATCATGCAGAAGCTCTCATTGTTCTCGTTCTGTGATTTGTTCGTTTTTTGGGTTATTTTCAACTGAGAACTCGTCTGTCCAAGTGAGAGCCGTGACACACATGGTGTCCTATTGCGCATGAGTCGCGATGCTTCGTGTCATTCGCCCGGTGACTCAGTCTGTCAAGGTTACATGACTTTATGCACTTGCTGGGTACTTTTTACCCATGCGAATCTCGACAATCCGATGGCGGTTCGTTAAACTCATTGTGCCTCCCACGTACACTCCGTTTTCGGATTTTCTCAGATTTGGACAGACGTGAATATCACGAGATCAAAACGAGCGAACAAAGTTATTACCACTTTCGTGTTTCTCGCGGAAGAATACATCGAAAAAATTTCGTAGAAGTCGATGATGCGATAAGATTGTTCTGAACGGATGTTATAGACTAAATAAACGTGACTCATGATTTTATGACAATGTCCAAAAATTAGGTCATTCAGCAAGCAGATGATTGATTATCAATGATCAATGATCAAATCGTCGTATTTAACGTGAAAAGAAAAAATAGAATATGACGTGTTGGAAAAGTCGATTGAGTGATTGTGATGTTTTAAGTGATAACATGGATGATATTTAGTACGTCGTTCGGTCTCGGGAATACTATCTGGGAGATAAAATTATACGATGGACGGCGATCAAATCACGTAAATACATATTATATCTTTTTGACATAGAAGTTGGGGAAAGTATGATTTTATCACGACTTGATTCGCGAGACATGCATTTTTCCATGTTGGTGGGACAAATGATACAGTCATCAACTTCTGCGGGAGGATTTTTTGACGAATGTGACATTTGCAAGAAAAAACCGTCTTGTACTAGTTTAGGAATAAATTTTATTTATGATTCATTTTTTATGGTGTTATGTCTGATGTCAATGCTGTCATTAAAATTTTCGAAGATTTACCAGCGACGTGGAAAAATATAAATAATTGAATTTCCCAGAAAAAATAGGATTGAATTTCGTAATTTTTTTCTTTGAAATTTCTGTTTCATCCAGCTGCATTAATTTTCGTCTCCGATTGATTTTATCGCATTTACAAACGTATCATTACATTCGAATTTTTGGGATGCTAAGAGGCCGAAAATGTTCACTGAAATTATAATAACAGAATTGAAAATTTCCCAGCTATTTATTAAACGATTACTGACGTAGATAATTGGATTAATGGAAAACAACATTTTACATTTTTGAGAAGAATGAGTATAAAATTTTGTCAGACTCCTGGATTAACTTAATAAAAATAATGTCTCAAGTTAAATAACGAATAATAACGACGAAAGAGGGTTTTTATTTTATTTTTTATTTTTTTATTTTCCGGAGAAATGCCCATTGCGCTTATTATTACTTCTTAGAATTTCGAAAACGCTGACAAATTTTTCTCGTACTTTCCCAACTTTTTTTTCGTCCCTTACATCTTGAACGATCCAGGAGTTTGAAAATTTATTGAATATCGGAAAAATTTGAAGCGATTTTTCGGAATTTTTGAAGATTTTCGATTGTCAAAGGCCATTTTATTATTCGAGTAAACCTTGACATTTTGGATTTTCCATTCATTTCCTTTCCTAGTTAGTATTTCCTTTCAAAATTAGTATTCAAAAATTTTGAGGATTCCTGAAGTTTCAAGGGTTTTGAGGATTTTGACATGTATGAAAATTCTACGAATTTAAAAAAATGACGCAAGTTTTAAGCATTCTGAAGCTTCTTAATAGTTGAGAAAACTCTAGGTATTCAAAAAAATGTATGCATATGTCAAATTTCGGAAAATTCAGAGATTGAGATGTTCCGGAAATATCAGCAATTATGAAAATGTTGGTAATTTGGGAAACTTCAGTAATTCTTAATATTGCATTACAATTTTGGGAATTTCGAAAATTTTAGGAATTCCAGAAATTTGAAGAATTGCAAAAATTTTCATATTTTTTTCGAACTTTACTGATTGTTTGGATTTCATTTTGAAAATTTCTAAATTCTCGAAAATTTCGTTCATTTTAGATAATCACGAAAAAAAATTCGGAGATCCTGGGAATTTTGAAAACTTTGATGATTCTTTAAATTTCAGAAATCCGCAGAATTCCAAAAAATCCAAGAATCATGCAAATGTTGAGCATTCTGGATATTTTGAAAAATCAAAAAAATTACTAAAATTAAAAAAAATGTGTGAAAATGTTGATGAATATGGAAAATTTAGAGTCGTATGGATGTTCTTAATTTTAAGATTTTTGGAGATGCTGAAAAATTCCAAAATTTTGATGTTTCCTCAAATTTCCAAAATCCTAAGAATTTTGGCAAATCCAAGAATTATTCAAATGTCGAGTATTCTGAAAATTTTGAAAAATCAAAAAAAAAAATTACAGAAATTCATCAATATGTCAATAAATATCAAAAATTCGTAAATATAGACGTTTTGAAAATTCCAAAAATCCAGGCTAGTAACCACCATCATTTTGGTCTAAAGAACACAATAATTAACCCTCTCATCACGAGAACACAAATTAATGAAGACTCATATATCACCATATCTAATAATTTATCAGTTCCTCCCTCATAATTTACACGACACGGCGAAGAGGAAATGTATTCACTGGAGTTCCCATTCGTTCCCAAACACAATTAACGAATGAGTGAAAAGTATCACCGGCAATGAACGAAATTGAGAGAACAACCTGACTGACGCTATTAGCAGTGTCGTTGCCTAAGACGTGACCGGCCGTTAATTCGTACAGACGAGACATTTCAACGAGCGCGAGGGGCGTTACGATGATGCATGCACAGGTGTTGATCCATTTCCCGTCTATGACAGCGGAACGCGTGTACAACACCGCCCGAGTCACGTGCGCTTGATTTACTCGGGCGAGTCTGCAGTGCGAAATCCGTTAAATCAAGCCTAGTTATTTCAGGAGACTTGTCACGTATCTTCTGTGTAGGCACATCTCGTTGCACCTCTTATCACGTAACCCACGCTCCACGTCTCCAGAAAACATTTTACCGTTCCTGAATTAACACGATTAATTAACTCGAATTTTGCAAGTTGAAATTTTAAGGGTGCTTAAATGACTTGATAATCTGGTTAAAAAAAAGGAAAATTCTATCGGTAACAAGAAATACGACTGAAAAATTCGATAATTAGAATAATTAATTTTGTTGCACTTTTAGTATCATGAAATTCTTTTAACACTTTGAAAAGTGTGAAACAATTGAATTCGAATTATCACAAACATTTTGATCGAAATAACTCGAGGAATTCTCGCTCTCCGGAGAAAACTGTTTCTTCCTTGTGCGCTTTTGCGTGAATCTACCGATAATTTGGTTTCCCAACTTTATATCGTCTTTTCGAGAGAAAAAAGGAGGAACAGAGAAAACGAAACAAATTTTTATTCCCCTGAGAAGACGACATTTAGAATGTTACGTGACGACTCGCGTTATTCGCGAAAAAGGGTGACTGGAAAAAGCTATGAATATTTCATAGCGGCCCCGGCTCCGTTTTCTCTTGCCACAATCGTCAGAAGAACGCTTCGGCGTTTCTTTCAACCGACGTTTCCAATGCTGCTTGTTGCGATCGTCAAAAATGATATTTGCGAACATTTCTGAAATCCGTTCAACACCAGCATTGGTAACACGTTGAACTGGAAAATTTCGTCAAAATGTGATCATTACAGTTCGAGTTAGACATATTTTATTTCGAAAACGAGTCGTCGAAAATTTTTTGTCTGTGTTGATTAGAAATGTGACCTCTTATTCAAAATGCACCGCAGTAGCCGCAAATCATTCGGCTCTGGTCAAACGAAAATTTGTCTCTGGCAGGATTAAAAACATTTGAACGACGGGAAACTTTCGGATCCGTCAAATCCACGCGTTGAAATTCGCGTCAACGCAGTGTGAGCTAATCAAATGATTTTGATTATTTGGCAACAAATCAAATGCAAACGAGCGCCTAGGCAGCATCTAGCAGGTCCTCATTTCGGGAGAATCTGCTGGCGACACTTGCAAATTAGTCCCCACCTACAAATTCGGTGGGTAATCTCTTGCTCTCGAGGAGCATGCTGAGCCAACGTATACCAGATACGGGAACGTTTCTGCGAGACTTCACAGAGAACATTGCCCAGAGACCCTGGATTAGCAGCGAAATACTTATCCGGAATGCCCATAACGACGTCTGCTTGAATATGCATAAAATTGCGTTTGCGCGTGTTTAAATACGATGTTTCTTTCGCAACTTGAGAAGATTTTTGGAAGGCTTTGTGTGGTTTTCAGGGATGGAAAAATGTAAGGAGCTTCGATGAATTTCAATTTTGAATGAATTCTTGAAAAATACAATTTAGAATAGATTGTTCTTAAGCGTATGATTGGTAAATTGTGAAAAAGCTTTCGGACCCCTTTCGGGTTAGAAAAACTGAATTTTTCAAAGATTTACGATGTATTTCGTAATCCATAGTTATGAGCAATGGTATTACAGGCTCCACTTGAATGATGATGTGCTTTAATTGCATACAAATTTCATCCATCCAAGTTTCAACGTCGACTGTGGCTTTTCCGACACATTACGTAATAATTGAAGGTGATGGTCGCTCCTGTAAGCCATCGCATTACATTCAAGTTGATAATACCAAAGTTACAGGCCAAACTGGAGTTGCAAATTAATTTGACCTGTTTTTCGAGTTTGATAATCGTCACTCAATCGATGCATGAACTATCGAATAAGAAAGCTAGAATGATAGATCCTCTTTTGGTGCATTGTAGAAATATTCTAATCATTGTTGAACTTATATATCTTTCAGTAATTCACGCTCAAGTGTAGAAGCTTGAAAGTATCGAATTTTGTCGAGTTTAAGGATTTTATAATTTTGAAGAATTTGCATAAACGTCAAAGTTCAGAAACATTCTATAGTTTCAAAATTTTTGAGCTTTGGAATTTTAAAGTTTTGAAGTATTTTAAATTTTCCAAGTTGTGAAATTTTTTAATCTTCCAGGCTTTGCAAATGTTCAAGTTCTCGAATTTAAGAGAATTATGAATTTCAAAAGTATTATAAGTTTCAGATGTTTCGGTAATTTATTTACAGAATATTAGTATACTCTTGAAAAATATGAAAAATTTCTTATATACATTCAAAAATGTGTTGACATCATAAAATTTTAAATACATCACGAATTGCTCAAAATTTTACTCTAGGGCACTCTGGTTTTTTGCAAATTGATTAGAACTTCAAATTATCCCGTCGATCAAAAGTATGTGAATTCATCCAAAATTTTTTACGTTACATTTTTCTCGACGCCCCCCCCCCCCCGTCACAAACAAGTCGTAGAATTTGTCACCTCTCTACAAAATATTGCTTTCTTTATTGCTGACTTTGCATTATATTTCGAGTGTAAACTCGCGAAAGTGTCGAGAACCGATTAAACTGTAATAGCTTTCCGGGGTCTATAAAACTTTGTAGATTGTCACAAAATTTTATGGTACTACAATTGACCCATCGCCAGCTTGCATGCACCTACGAGAGGAACGTGCTTAATGACTCCTGGCAGGTTTAACTTTGTGAGACTGCTGAAGATAGAGAAATAATTGTACTCGGTACCACAGTAAACAATAACCAAGTTAAAGTATTGACGTCAATAATAGATAGACTTTGGGAATTCTGGCTCCCCTCACTCCTCCCCCCATCATATGACCAGGAGTAGGGAGTGTGTGATAAATTCTAGAAAACTAAAAAAAATGTAAAAACATGTAAAGTTTAGAAAGTTGAAAAAGTGTCCGAATTTTTTAGAAATTCTGAAAAATACGAAAAATATGATTAAATCGAAAAATTTTTTTTGAAATTCAAAAAAATTAAAAAAATTCTGAAAAATATGTCATTCCGGAAAATTTCAATAGATTCTAAAAAATTTCTGATAACTTTTAAAATGTTTTCAAATATCTCAAATTGTTTCCTCGATTTCATTATATTCTTCATAATTTTCCATGATTTCGTCAAATTTCTGATAATTTTTATATTTTATGAAATTCTTCATAATTGTAAAATTTTTAAAAATTTCAGGAATTTGTCACGTAATAAGAAGTCGATCTGCAATTTCACATATCAAAAACCACCCAATCCATCAAAATAAGATTCTATCATAAAACCTGCAATAAACTCGAACAATTTTACCCAGAGCGAGAATCTTCGCTAACTGAGACAGCGGGAGTAGGTACGCACCCACCCATTCCCAGTTAATCAATTCCACGCAATTCTCATTCTCTCCCGAGAGTTTCGCCTCGAGGAAGTAATTCAATTCTGGTATTTGCCAAAGACAGATTTCTCTGTGTTCGACTTTGCGAGATAAAAAAGCCGAACGTCGGTTCGTTTTTCGACTCCACTATGTTATTCCTGCGTCCTTCTTTACTTTGCTCGCGAGCATTGTGTTGCGCGCTCATTGCATCGAGAACATTGCATCCTCAGTCGCCTTTGCCTCGCCCTCGTTCGTTCTGCCCTTTTATCGTGCACCCCCGAAGGCTTTGCGGGTCGTGTTTACTCTCGAAACGCATATATCTACCGTTTTTCTCCTCTATCTTTCACCTTCCCCTCACCTCGTGCTCTTTTTCTATCGCTTATTTCAAGGTAGACCCTACTCGATTCCATTTCGCCCACCGCCGGCGTTTCGCATTTCTACCGCGTTTACAGAAAACGCTTTCGGTAGTTTTTAGTTTTATCTTACTTGGAGCTTTTCTCGCATAGACACTTGAGACAACTTTCATTTTTCGCGCACTTTGGGAGTGTTTGGAGGGAAGACAAACTTCGGCAGTTTTCCGAGTTGTAAACGAGTTTCATTGTTGCGTTGGTGGCTCTCAGAGCGTATCAGATGTGTCTGTTCGGGATTGATTATTCATACAGTATGGATTGTGTTCGATTTTGTGTGGTTTGTGGCATTTTGTGATGACGGATTTGAGAATAATGTATGGAAACGTTTTTTGTTCAAACTTCTATTGTAAAATCCAAAACATTTGAATTTTCCAAATTTTCGAAACACTAACAATAAAATTAGAAATTTTTTGCAACTTCTGATAATTTTCGAAGTATCTAAAACTATAAGTGTCCCAAAAGTATTCCAAGAGTGTCGCATGAATTACTGAAATATTATGTGTTTAACAAGAATTATACTGTTTTTCTGTGGTCAAAACAAAATTCCCCGACAATTTCACGTGTTTTCCATGGTTATTCTAATTTCCCTGACAACTCCAGATCTCCCACGTTTTCCAGGTGCTCAACAACCCTGTGCTCACAAAATCGGAGGCCGCGCATACATGCTGAATACATTATATACTAACCCACATTATGTACGTTATTCGTACGGGTATTCTATTCACGAATACACCCAAGTCAAGTCACTTCAAGCTCCGCCAAGTGCTGCGTTTCCTCAGTGACGTTTCCTATCGCAAATCGTTTTAATCAGTTTTTTGTCAAACTTGGATTCACGAAGGGAAAAAAAAGCGATCGAGGAAACGTCGTTGACGGAAGCCCACTATGAGGAAATGGCGAAAAACTTAGTCGGCGCCCAATCTCCTCTCCCGAAATGAGGAACTTGACGTTTTTGTGATCCACCGCTTTCATCCAATTCCGTATCAATGCCCGAGGCAGCACAAAGCCGATGGCGATTCCCCGCTCACTTGTCTCGTTTGACGACTCTTTCTTTCATCGTTCAACTTTCGGGGGTATCGACTATTGGATTTCCGGCTTTTCCCGTTGTTTATGAAGCGAGTTTTATCGTTTTGACGATTGATTTCACGTTGGGGAGGTTTTTTCTCTGCATGTATGAAGGGCCTTTACGATTTCGCAGTTGACTGTTATTTTTCTGTGATTCTCACAACTTTTGTTCAACATATCATAGAAGGGGCATATTCTAGAAATTTTAATTGAATCGATCAGCAAAATGCTTTTCTTCTGTACCACCGTTTCGCTACATAAACAGAATCAGGGGAATGGAAAAATTCCGCAAGCATCGCATTTCAATCGCCGCACGAGCAAAAACAAACAGGGCTTTTTCAGTGCCATATATTTTCGTCGCGCCGCGAATTCGATATTTGGAACACGCATTTCATTGGCAGCACTTTTCATGACGACGCAATAAATTAAATCAGCGCCGAGTCTCCGTGCTCCAAAAACGTCACTTCTTTTAGCGTCCTTCCATTGTTCTTTTTACGTCGTTTTTCTCGATTCCTTCGCGCCACTTTTCGCGCCCCCAAACTTCGACGGCCATTATTTAAGATTACCATCGTAAAATTGGTCGTTATTACGGGAAGCTGATAACGGGGAGCTTTTTAGGGTTGAAGCGGCGACGAAAACGGGACACTTTGATGAATGAGTAAATGTAATTGTTCAAGTCATGTGGTAAATTACTACCTTTCTTTTTCTCTATCCGAAACATTATATTTTGCATCCCAAGATGTATATTTTTGAACATATTTTTTACTAAAAACATGGCATTAATGTCCTGGAAAACTCGTAAATGTTACAGAATTCCATAGTCAAAAAAGCGCAACAACTCTGTAAAAAACACGTTAAATCATTAAAGAGCTTAACTCATCCGTAAGCAAATGTGTGAAAAGTTTCTAAAGATGGTAATTATTAGGCATTGACGGAAACTAGACTATGAAGGTTGAGATTAACATCCGAGACGAAACAGTAGCTGCACCATTTTAGTTCTCAGACTAGAGCCAATATTGGCAAACCGATATTCAGTCAAATACATCAAGTCGGTTTTTGGAGAGCTTCGACGATCTCTCGTAGTTGCCCGCTGTGTTTAATTCCTACAAATAGACGTTGAATTCAGTACAAGGAGCTTTGGGTCTAAGTAGGGATTTATATTGGTGGTAATTCAATTGTGGTTGATCGAATGATCGGTTGAGAATGCCAGTTTTCGAAGCTTCCTCGAGACGAGCGATCCTTTTTTATCTAGTTACAATACCGAAAATGTGAATTCCATATAAAATGAGCTTCCGTATTAAAAAAATATTAAAGGATTAATCATTGGGAATTGTGAGGAATTTCTCCATTTTTGGTCTAATTCTCGACTCACACAGACATTCTTCCATACTTCGAAAAATGTAGAATTTTCGAAAAATTACCTATTTTTTCAAATTATGTTACTTTCTCAATTCATTTTCTTGTTTTTCTTCGAGTTTGGTATGGAAAGAGAGAATGTTCAGATATAAGATTCGATTACATCGGAATACACGTGGAAATTGGATTAAAAAATTTCTGAGGAAGTCTTGTGGAATTTTTTGAATCTGTCTCGTGCAAGTACAGAAAACGGGGCGAATAATGTGAATGGATCAATGTAGTTTTGTAAAACTAACGAAGCTCTTGTTTGAGCCTGACAAACCAGAGCCCGGAGATCCTGTTCCTGACAAAGGCACCGCTGCAAACCCATCTACTACCAAAGTCGATTCAGTACAGACTTTATCACTACCTCGAGACAATGAGGATGTTAGCGAGTCATCGAGCCTTGTAATTTTCTTTGAATTTCGAGCACCCCAAGCTTGAAATACCACAGACTCAAGGAGGAAACAATGAAGTTTGCATGGCACTGCTATTAAGCTACTAAAACCTGATTATTTCACCAAATTATATCATGTGCACTGATGAATTTCGATATAAAATTGAATTATTCAGTTGGGATTATGGTAAAACGAAAATATTGGAACTTAAGTTCAACACTGGATACAATAAAAATATTAGTTTTCGTCGTTTAGATTGTTACGTAGGAATTTTAATATCAAATCAGTAAAGTATATCAAGTAATAATACATTGTACAGTATTCGGAATAATTTGTTGATGACTTTACACTGAACACTCCTTAATAAATCAATTTTGTTCCTTTTTGAAATATGAAGACTTTTTGTGACCTTCAAAATTATTTGATTTTCAAATTTTTTAAACTCCCAAGTTCCAGAGCTTCAAAAATTTACAAAAATTGAATAATCCCGGAACTCAACAACTTTTAAACTTTAAAATTGTTTGAAACTTCGGAATTGCGAAATTTATTAATTTTGAACGAA
>JAPYZK010004470.1:673-11081 GCA_030522785.1 Platygaster equestris
ACAGACATTTTTTCATGTTTTTTAGATTAAAGACAAGATGCTCACGATATGACAGATATAAACAAACAACCAACATGGTGGGGGCTGGTGGAAAGCGCGAGAACGTACCACATATAATTTCGAAAACGTAAATATTTTTTGTCGTTTTGATCAATTGGAACAAGTAAACCAGCGTATTCCAGATCCAGAGTGGCCAAGTAACATCCTAGTAACCGTTTTCCAGTTCTCCATATCAAAGTGTACTGCATCAATCAACTTACTCAAATTTTTTAAGTCAAAGATAAACGTTTCTCCACATTTTGCTTTTCTCCAAAAAAAAGGAGGGAAACAAATTGACCTTCCATGATAACAATAATGAGGATCGAACTTGAGTTGCATCAGTAAGAAATAATATCTTTCACTTGAGTCCATTTCACTGATTTCACCCATCTTTCTAAACACTTCACTGATTCAGAACTAGAAACCTGGCAATATATTAAAATTTGTCCCTATTTCGGTGCACGACAACCGTATCATATCTTTCCGAATCGCAAAACTACTCTATTTAACCTACGTAGATTCTTTGTACTCTACTTAATCCAAATATCATTTTAAATTAGTTGCTGCTGTTGTAAATTCGTATGAGGTCCCAATTTTCGGTGCTGTAGTGCGAGTGTCAATGTGAGAAAGAGTTTGTGTTTCGGTTTTGAGTGTTTTCTACGCTTTAGCTACCCGCCGATATGGCCCTACCCCCACCCCGATGTCGGCGTCGCTTAAAGGCGGGTCGTCATTGTCGAGAAAATCGTCAATGTCATCGTGGTCGTTAGTACTGCCGTTATTGCCATTACTGCCATTACTGCCACCACTGCTGCTAGCACTGAGACTAGTTATCGCCGATATACCCGACGATAGGAGACCTCCGATATTCGCGGCGCCTTGGCTGTCGGGCCCTATCGACATACACATACACATGAACATTCTTGGACGTGACAGACTGGGGGAGTTAGGGAATTTTCAGGGAAGTTATCCGATGTCGGGGAAATCGAGGATTCTTCCTCAATAATTTTCACTTCACAAAGAGTTAAAATACTACCACTTGAATATAGAAAGGAAATTTATTCTGATAGAGTGAATTTTGACTTCAAAAGAATCGATTATCGCTGTATGGAGAGTTTAATTTTACTTTTCTTTAGAGTGAATTATAACTTAGGTTTGGAGTGAAATTCAACTTTTCATCCATTTTTTTAGAGTGAAATTGCACTCTATCAGAGTGAATTTTCTCTCTTACAGAGATTCGATCATCACCCGATGAAAAGTTGAACTTCACTCTTTTTCAGAGTGAATTGTGACTCTAGTTTGGAGTGGAACTTAACTCTTCTTGAAGTGATAATTCACTCTTTTAAATTGGAATTTCTACCAGAGTAAATTTTCACTCCAAAAGAGTCGGTTACACACTATCTAAAAACGTGAATTTCATTCTTTTTCAGAGTGAATTGTAACTCTAGATTAGGAGAAGAATTCATCTAAAGCCATAATCCACTCTTTTGGAGTGGAATTTGACTCAAGTTTTCACTCCAAAAGAGTCGGTTACACACTCTGAAAAGTTGAATTTCATTCTTTTTTAGAGTGAATTGTAACTCTAGATTTGAAGTAAAATTCACCTAAAGCCATAATCCACTCTTTTTGAAGTGGAATTTCACTCTAACAGAGTGAATTTGCACTCCAAAAGAGTCGGTTACACACACTCTGAAAAGTTGAATTTTACTCTACTTTAGAGTAAATTGCAACTCTAGATTTGAAGTAGAATTCACTTAAAGCGATAATCTACTCTTTCGGAATGGAATTACATTCAAATTTTCACTCCAAAAGAGTCGGTTACACACTCTATGTAAAGTTGAGTTTCACTCTTTATAGAAGTGGGTCGTAACTCTAGATTTGAAGTAGAGTTCACCCGAAGCGATAATCCACTCTTTTGGAGTGAAATTTAACTCTATCGGAGTAAATTTTCACTCTGTGTTTGAGTGGCAGTATTTCCACTCCATGTGCAGTGAGAAGTCACTTTAAGGAAGAAATAAGAATTTTGAAAAGTCGGGAGTCTATGAATTTAGGGGGCAGGCCTGTGTGCACGAAGGGGGGGGGGGTGTTTCGTTTTCAAAAATATGAAAAATTTTTAATATTTCGTAACAATTGAACGTGAAAGTTTAGAGTTCCTTAACTTCAAAATTTTAATTCGGTAATTCAAAAATGCATATTTGACGATTCGAAGTTCAGAAAACATAGAAATTCAACAGTTAATAATGGAAACTTAAAATGTTTGATGCAAACTAGAAATTCTGGGCGTTTGAAAATTCAAGTTACAGTTAAATTTTTTCAGAACTTGAATTACATTAATTCAGATTTTTTTGATATTCGAAATAACAAAAAAAGTGAGTCGTTACTACTTTTTAATTGAAAAATTCACGAACTCAAAAAATTTTATTCGGAAATCTCCATATTACTATGTCAGTCGTAATTAATCCCGGAATTCCGACCGGAAACCAAACAAGGTTTAATAACGATCGAAAAATGCAAAAAATTTGTAATGCATGTGATTTTTAGCGACACGATTGTGTAACCTCATTTATATCGGAAGATAATTGCGAGGAAACGCGTCGAGCAGCGAATCTCGTGTTTCGATAATTTAATTCTCGGGTGTGATACACTGTATAGGATACATTCCACATCCGCAACTTTCACTTGTGTACATTATTGACGGTAAAAAATAGCTATTTTTTAGTGTTATTCGAGTTTTTATACAAGGAAAGTCAGAGGATGTTTTGTATTGAGTGAGGTGAATAATTTTGAAAAGATGATTTGACAAATTTAGGATGCGATATTTTATCTCAATTTCAAATAGCCTCGGGAATATCGAAAAACCGTAATTTTTCATATTTGGATGTTATTCAAAAACTCATTCGAAACGAGGATCAAAAAATCCAAAAATCTGAGAATTTAGACTTGCTCACCCGAAAATGCAAGTTCTTACATTTTTCACTAAGAAATTTGGATAATTATTTATTCTGAATATTAAATATTCAGGAAGTTCGTAATTTTAAATCGCGAAATTTTTCAAAGCGAATCTGGAGGTTCAAATTTTGAATAATAGAATTTGCGAATCCGATTGATAATTTTTTTCTTAAGACTCTTATAAAAAAAAATCTCCGATAATAAGTTCTTTCGAAATTATTTTTCTACTCTGCAATTAAGTAGATTAATTATCCCGAAAATAGCACCTAAAAAACTGTTTATTAAGAAAAAAAGGCCAAAAAGCAGATACCTAAAAAACTTCTTGGATACTTTTTTAACGTAGACTCGAAAAATCGCTAACCCTCTTCGATACAATTTGATTTCCTGCAGTTCTGTATTCAAAAGCTTTGTACTTTAACTGCAATCAACTCACGATTTGAGTCATTTAAATACAGTAAACTCCTGATATAAGATCTCCAATCACAGTTGAATCTTGACAGAAGTCCACTGAATACTGTAAACTCTTGATTCAAGTAATTTAAGTACAGTGAACCCCTGATATGAGCGCTCCAAACACAGTTTAATCTCGAAATAAGTTCTCCAACTTCCAGAAGTTGTTGAAAGACAGTAAAATTTCGATATAAGTCCTTTAAATACATAACAGTAAAGTCCTTCAAATGCATAAAAGTATAAGTCCTTCAAACGCATAAAAAAATGTATACGTATATTAAAATGATAAATAAATGAATGTATAAGTCCTTTAAATGCATGAAAGTTTTCATTTAATGTAAACTCTCGATTGGAGTATTTTAAATGTAGTGAAGTCTTTACTGAACTCCTTCAATAATAATAAAATTTTAATCGAAGTCTTTTGAATACAGTAAACTCTCGATTTAGTTCCTTAAATACAGTAAACTCCCGATTTCATTCCCTTAATTGCAGTGAACTTCCGATATGAGTGCTTCTAGTCCAGTAAAGTCAACATTCAAGTTCCTTAAATACATCGAACTCCCGATTCAAGTCATTCAAATACAGTAAACTCCCGATATGAGTCCTCCAAACACAATTAAATCTCGAAATAAGTTCTCCAACTCCCCACAGAAGATGTTTGAAGACAGTTAAATCCTGGTATAAGTCCTCTAAATACAGTCAACTGTACATACAAGTCTTCTTATACTGTCAAGTCTTGATTAGAGTCTTTAAAATGCAGTAAACTCTCTATTAACGTCCTTCAACAACAGTTAAATTGTAATTTAAGTCTTTCAAATACTGTAAAATCCCGATTCAAGTCCATTCAATGCAGTCAACTCTCGATATAATTGCTTCCAGCCCAGTAAACTTTACAATATTCATGTTTGAAGGTCACCCTTTTATACAGAACCGCATAAAAAAAGATTCACAAAAAAAACGGTTTATTGTGAGGATTATTTTGATACGTAAAAAAGTATCCAAAAAAGTATACTCGTTTCTTGGGTACCGTCTAAGAGAAGCCTCAAAAAATACTGACTTGATAAAAGCTCAAAATAAGTGTACAAATCTACAAAATTAGAGACCGTTTTGGAGCTCGTCTCAAAGAGCCAGTAAATGGGCGAATTACTGTGGGTTAGCGGATGGGTTGGGGGTGATAATGAATGATTGTACCTGCTCCTTGGGAAAGACCTCCCGATAGGGAACTTAAGCTTCCTACTTTTCCTGCGAGAGCGTTCGTCAGGCCTGATGCGGCGCTCGACAAAAACGTCGTCGCGCCGTTAACGACGGGCCCGATACTATTTGAGCTAGCCTGCACTTTTTGCTGCAAAAATTGACTGACGAATTGACTAGTCGCCGATTGCGAGGGGTCGATCCCGAAAGCCACGTTTTTCGCTTTGTTCGATTCGTCCAAGACTGAGAGAGCTCTCGTTTTCGCGTCTAGAAACGCGTCTAATTTCTGAAAGTAGACAAACGTCGTCATGTTTTTCTTCTTGATTTTTGTGTTTGTGATGAATATCGGGTTTTTGGTCGTTTTAGAATATACTCGTTTTTTGTTGACTCGGAAAATGGTTTACTTGCTTTTATCGGAGTTTGTTGCATTGGTACTTTTTTTCGGCAGTGGAAAGTTGGTGAATTTGTTGAGTGTGAATTTTGAAGTGGAAACAATTTTTATGGTGTATCAGGGGTGGAGGCAGAAAAAATTTTCCGGAGGAGTTTTTTTAGAAAAATTGTAGTTTGAAGTAAAACATTTTTATGTACTTTTTAATACAGGTAATAACTTTCGAAAATAGAAAAATTCGAAGCAGTGGAAATGAAAATTTTGATCTTGAAAATGATTACTGGGAAATTAGCATTTCGAATGCGAATACGAAAACTTTAAGGTGAATTTTGAAATGAAAGAGTCGAAAAATGACCGAAATCATATTCTGTGATGGCGAGAAAATTTGTGCGAAGATTAAGAAGTACTCAAAATGATTCCAAGTTCGGAAATTTATTATGAAGAAATTTGAAAAATTTCGGGATTTCTCATAATTTTAACAATTTGGGGGACTGTTAAAGTTTCAAGAAGTTTGAATTTTGAAATTTTATGTAAATTGTAAATCTTCGAAAATTCTGAAAATGTTTACAAATACGTAAATTTTGAGGATTCGAAAAAAATTCTAAAATTCTCGAAATCTCTGAATTTTTTTTGAATTTTATGATTCGTCAGTTTTTTAAAGTTTTCAGAATTTTATAATTTTTTTTCGAATACTCAAAAATTTAGTATTTTTTGACATTTTCAGAATTATTAAAAATGTAGAACTCACATAAATTTTTCAAATTCAAAATTTTTGGAACTTCAACAGCCCCATGCATTTTTTGAATTACGAGGATTCCCGAAAATGTCCAAAATTTTCCAAGTGTGTTCGAAATTTAAACTTTTTCTAATTTTTCAACATTTTTAAGTTTTTGGAATTCTCAATTTTGCAAAATTAACGAATTGTCCAAAATTCTCAAACTTTTCATACTTTCAAGAATATCTTACAATTTTCCGAAATTTCACAAATTTGTGAAAATTTACGCAATTTTTGATACTTGCAGAATTTTTAGAATTTGCAAATTATTCAAAAATTCTAAAATGTTCCCAGATTTTCCGAACTTCTCACAGTCCGTGAGTTTTTAAAATTTTTCAAATTTGTTGAATGGTTCAAATTTTTCGAAATGTACGAATTTTCTAACATTTTGAAATTTTTCATATTCTCAAGAATATCTTACTGTTTTTCAGAATTTTACGAACCTTTTGAAATTTCCAAAATTTTGCATACTTGTAGAATCCTTAGTATTTTCATATTATTAACAAATTCTGAAATATTTTCAATTCTCGAATGTTTCTAGATTGTCCGAACTTCTCACACAAAAAATTCATGAATTTTTCAAAATTTCTAAACTGTCCAAAATTGCTCGAATTTTTCGAAATTATCGTATTTTCCATCATTCTCAAATTCTTCATATTCTCTATAATATCTTACAATTTTTCGAAAATTTACAAAATTTTCGGAATTTACGCAATTTTTAATACCTGTAGAATCCTTAGAATGTGCATATTTTTCGAAAATTCTAAAATGTTTTTAAATTTCTCACACTTCTTGAATTTTCGAAATGATTCGAAAGTCATAAATTTTCTCCTAATTTTCATTTTTATTATTTTTTTCTCTTATATCAAAATATTTTCATCAATTTTTTTTTCAAATGCTGTAACTGTACTTTCATTATTTCACTTCGAATAAATTTTTTATTAAATTTTCGAAATTTCTCAATTCATTTAAAATTAAAAATTTCCAACATTTCACGCCGGTTGTTTTGAGAACTAAACCAATTTTTGTTTCGCCCAGTTTATCTAAGCTTAATTTTTCGAGATTCAGGCATTTTTGAGATCAATATTACAAAAAAATCGTGAAAAAATAATAATTGGTTTTCTACGGTTTTTTCTCCTCCGCCAGGGAAAAAAATAAGTCAAAAAATAAAAAACTGAATAACTCACTAAAAATATCTATCTCATTCAACATTTAATATAATTTAATCCAACATTTTTTTCCCTTCAATTGTGTAATATTTCCTTCAAGAATCCATGCAATGATCGACATCGAGAAAGTCGTGTTTACGTGATGTGCGATAATTGTTTCTGCATTGTAATTCAAGGTACATTCAACATTATGCGTATCATCGAAAAAAAGTTATGGTAATTCTTCTCCACACTTGGATGCGAAACAAGTAATATTTTTCTAGAGCGTAGACCCCGATGCAAGTGACAAACGCATTTTTTGAGCGGCACAAAAAACGAGTGTATGTTTCGAAATGTGAATACGAGACGTGTAATCGTGCATTAATTACCCCGAACACAAAGCTAAGGATCCCATTAGTTACACCGAGTTTCACTACTCCTATTTTTCTTTTATCTCTATCACTCCTCTCATCATCCGCAGTTGCATCATCTTCGGTTTCGAGCACATAAACCTGTCGATACACAGTTAATTAACATCTCTTTTTGCACACTGACATGAAAAACATCCCGAGGACGAAAAATGCCTCCGAAGGTGTCGACTGGAAAAAATACGGTTATTGGAAATTTTTTGCAGGAAATTTCCGAATTGCATGTAATTATGGGAGTTGTCCTTTTTTTTCGAGTAAAGTGGAAAAATTGGAGTCGTTTGGAAAATTGTCGAGTAAATTATGGATTTTGTCATGAAAGTGGTATTGAAAATTTTTTTTGTCGATTGAGAAAATTCTACGAGAAATAAGAAAATAATGATGTAATATTTTACTACTTGAGAAATTTTGATAGAGTGGTGATCGAAAACGAAAAATTTTTTAACTTTATTGAATTCGGAAATTACGTAACTCAGAAAATTGTAAATTTCGCAAGTTTTGATGATGAAAGTATTGAAATTTGAATTTGGCGATGCAAGTTCAAATTTTTCGAATTTGGAAAATCGAGGGATTATAGTTGTTTGATCTGCTAATTTTAGAGCATGGAAATTTGGATTATACGATCTAAAATTTTATCATTTGGAAATATTCGATTCTTGAATTGAAATAAAATAAATTCTGAAAATAAAGAAGTTTATGGTTTGGTAAAATTATGGAGACTTGGAAATATTGACGTTTGAACATTTCTGTTCGATTTTATGGAAATTTGAACAACAGAAATTTTACTTTCTTCTTATTTTAATTTTTTTCAATCAAGAATTCACAATTACGAATTATGAGATTCAGACTTTCGAAATTACGATATTTGAAAATTTCAACTTTAAATTTGTAGCTTTGGAAATTCGAAAATTGTGATCATAACGAAGTTTGCAACTCGGAATCGAAAATTATGGAAATTGAAATAACCAGATCCAAATTTTCCAAATTTCGAAACAAAAGAAACGTTTGAATTAAATTTAGAAGTTTTGAAATTTGTTAAATTGAAATTTGGGTTCGAAAATCTGAAAATGCAAGTTCACTTGGAATCGAAAATTATAAACATTCAAATTACACATAAGATCGAAAATTTTCAAACTTGGAAACTGAAAAAAAAACTTCTAAATTGCATTCAAAAATTTTATATTCTGTGAACTTCAAAACTTGGGTTCGAAAATCTGAAAATGCAACTTCAAACGTTTGAAATTCTGAAAATAAGGAAGTTTCACGGTTTAATAGTTATCGTAATTTGGAACTCTGGACGTTTAAACTGAAAAGTTCTGAACTTGAATTACTCAAATGTGTATTTTTTTTATTTCAGTTTTGTTCAGTTGAAAATTGACGTATACGAATTTAGAAACAATTCCAACTGTACCACATTTTTTTCAAAATGAAAATTTTAGTCAAATTTTTTTTGATACTAGAATAATAAAAATTTATCTTTTATCTTCAAAAATTCTAAAATGCAAAAAATCTAGAAACATTTCCAACTGTATATTTTCAATTTTTTCTTTCAAACTGAAAATTTATTTACATTTTTTCGAAACTAGAATAACAAAAATTTATTTCTTCTCTCCAAAAATTCGAAAATGCAAAAAATTGAGAAACAATTCCAACTGTATCATATTTATAAATGTTTTTTGAAACTGAAAATTTATCTACATTTCTTCAAACCTGGAATAACAAAAATTTATCTTTTCCCTTAAAAAAAAAAATAAATCTAAAAACAATTCTGAACTGTATCATATTTTTTACCAACTCCCAAGACATTCAACTAACCTTCTCCATCCTCACATTCTCAAAGATCCGAACCCATTCCATCAAAAAAACATACAAAACGGATCAAATTATTACTTTCATGTCCGGATTCAAGGCGCCCCAACTTACGAAACGCAACTTTCAAATTTTGGAATATAAATCCACGATGTCGCAACGCCCGTAAAAATTCTGCACTCATCAAAATACATATGTATCACACAAAATACAACCCCCCCCCCCCCTCTTTTCACTTTCTTCAAAAACCCTCAAACGAAACGTTTGCCCCTCATCGATGTTCAGGCACAAAATGTAATTCGTTCATGTAACAGTAACGGCGTTGCGGCTAGACTTGGTCTATTTTTAAAATATACGCCTCGTCGTGCACAAGAAAATTCAAACATGTGTGCGTACACTGGACCATCGCTTGACCACTTTCACTCGTTGGTCTAGACATTGCTTTTCGTTCTTTTCGAATCTTCTATTTCCTCTTAAACTCATGGAAGATGACTGTCTCGAAAACGCATTTTCCGCTTCACTTTCGACACTTAATGACATTGGTAAACGCAGCGACGAAAGTGAATGTCACCACAAATTGTTCAGACTTTTCCCACTTACTTCGTTCGATGGGCTGACTTCATTTTCCGCCTGTCTTTTGGCTATACTTTTGCAGTCGACGAATAATAGGGTCAGCGCGAGGCAGAGAAATACCCCAAAAATCTTCATCATCGCAAATATTCTGAACTGGAAAACGAAGCTTTAATGAGTGACACTTGGGGGTGAATTTTGGTGGATGATGGTTCAAGATCGAATTGGCGATGTTTGGTGAAATTATTGATGATTGATGATGGATAGTTCGACTTGTCAGTGAAGATAGAGGAAAATCGTTGACTTACAAGTGGAAGGCAGAGTTGATTAGTGAATGAGATGAGTGCGTGAAACGAGTGTACCTTGCGGAGTGCGAAGCGCGTTTGAGTGAAGAAAGAGGTGGGCAAGTCTTAAGGCGAATGTACGAACGAATGAGCATGTGTGCCTACCTCTCAGCTCGACATTCGAGCACATTCTACATCTCTTTTTCTCTCCGCGCTTTATTTGCTGAATTCTATGATCGTGGAGCATTTGGAGTAATTATGTCGAGCGCGTGCGCGAGGGGGATGTTTTGGGGGTTGAAACATTGGAACTTGGGGAAGTTGTCGCACTTTTGAAATTTGAGGTAGAAACTGTGAAAATGGAAGATACCTGAAGCTTAATACTT
>JAPYZK010004471.1:0-10409 GCA_030522785.1 Platygaster equestris
AAATTAGGGGAAATTAATAAATTTTGAGTTCGACATTGTTTTTTTTTTTGTAAAAATCTGTAATTGTAATTGTAAAAATTTCTTTTTGCATGTACGTCTGTATCGTTTTAAGAACCGTTAGAACCATCAGAACCATTAGAACCGTTAGAACCATCGCATTGAAGTAAGCGTATTACACGATTTCGATAGATTATCGATTACCATTCGATACACGCGGCATGCTTCCGATATTTCATTACTTCTTTCTCTAAAGAAAATACGCTCGCGCCGCGCGGGAGAGAGCCCCGTCTGCCCTACGACCCTGAGCCTTTTTCCTCGGCGCGTTCCGCGGCTCGTTTATCGCCAGCCGACTCCCTTTGAACCGGTGCAGAACAGTAGTGATGTCGTTGGCGGCCCTAAAGCGCCTAGCGACGAAGCTGCGGGAAGGACGCAGGTGACGACGAGACCGTGAAACCAGAATCGTTGTCGCAGAAAGAATCCGACGCGCCCGTACAGTGCTTTATGCACGTGGGGAAAGCTCGAATGGGGAATTTCCGGTTCGAGCTTCGCGATAGAACACGCCGCCGCGGCGCTTCGTCAGCTTCCGGACGTGTCTCGATTCACAACACTTGTTCTGCATGCATGGCATATTTTTCGATGCTTATAGTTATGACAGTTTTGGGGAACATTTTTTTTTCTTTGATTGGGAAAATAAGATGTACACATTACTATGATTTTTTTCATCGATTTCAAGTGGCAAAAATAGAGTTTTTATCACGATTCAGGAAAACACTGATTCGATGACAGAATAATATGACGATTGGTATCTTTACAGAGAGATGAAATGATTCGTCGTCGTGATGATTTCTTGAAAAGTGCATTGTACAAAATATCATGTCCGGAATACATATCTCAGAATCTACCAGACTAATCAATTGCTCGACTAAGTCATTTTTATGTACCTATAATTACATATTTGTTTATTGTATTTGGATCCGCCCCTGATATAATGTAATAATCGTCCTAATATGAAGCCATCTTCAAAAACCGTAAAAGTTCGTTCTTCCTAAATAATCCTTTCAAAATCCTCTCAAATTTTTCCTAGACCTTTAAAATCCGTAAAAAACAGATAAATCCCCTAATCTGGCAGTACTGCCTCACACAAACTCCCTCGAAACCCTTCGATCTTTTCCTCACTCAACCGGCCGATTCCGTACATTCTTCGAAATCTATCGCCAATATTTTTTCCCACGCCTCGTCAGAAAAAAAAACCGTCTGTGTAGTCCTTTGTTCCGCGCTCATTCATCGCCGCCGATTTCACGCGAAACTCCGTTCGCCGATTTCGGTTGCCCTGCGAGGAATAAAAAAAGGCCGGATGGGATCCTTCTCGAGCTGTTACGGGGGGGGAGGGGGGGGGGGGGGGGGTAACCCAACGGCGCCAATTTTGATTCCAGCGAAAATGAGCGAGCGCATTTCGTCAGCGTGCATATTTCATGGCGAGGGGTTGATCCTGAAAGGTTCCCCCCGAGGGGTAAATTTTTTTCCCAGTGCAGACTAACCTTGCCCGCCTTGTTGGGGCTTGCCCTAGTCCTTACCTTGTCCTAGTCCTTACCTTTACCCGCGACCCGAACAAAGAACAAAGTGTCGTCCCAAATATAATATATTATAACGAGTGCCGCCGCCGAGACGCTCAACATCCGCAACAACGGGTACGCGCATCCTTTTTTTATCCCCCCGACCGACCCACTTTGCTCTTGAAAAGTGAAGGTTCCCCAACTGGTTTCCTGCGTTAAATACGCGTCTTTCTTTTTCGTACTTTCGCGAGACGTCGCCCAGCTGTCTCTGGGCGTCGATGTATTTTTTGTGTATTTGTAACATCTGAAGCATGCCGCGTGTGTCGAATGGTGATCGATAATCTATCGAAATCGTGTGATACGCTCACTTGAATGTGATAGTTTTGACGGTTCGTGATTTGCGCTCTAGTTTCGAATTTCGGTCATTGAGAATAATTTTCGAGAACATTGTTGTTGATAATAATAAATGTTGAAATCATTATTTTTGATTCCGGGATCGATTTTCATTGATGGAAATTGATAGAAATAAACAGTACTTGGTTAGAATTCATGAGGATTCATGGCAATTGATACAAATTGATGGAAATAGATAGGAGTATCCATAGTAATTGATCAGAATTCATGGGAATCGATAGAAATTGTTATGAATTGGTAAAAGGAAATAAAAATTGATATAGTGATTGATAGGAATTCATAGGAATGCATAGGAATTAATGAAAATTGTTATAAAGTGATAAAAATTAATGAGAATTGATAAAGAAATGATGGGAAAGAATGTAAATCAATATCAATAATTGACAAAAATTTACAGGAATATTTGACAGGAATTTTTTTGGAGGTTTTCCGCGGAACTCGATAGTAACCACGTCTGTAGGGGTGCAAGCAAACGAAGGTGAAACCTTCAGATATCGAGTTCATTTTTTATGTTGCGGCGGCGGCAGGCAAGCAGCTAGATATAGCCCCTTTTGCCCCGGTGACGCCCACCATCGCCATGGCTCTTATGCCTTTTGGAGGAATCCTTCCGAGAAATGCCGACCGAGGATCCGAAGATCGAAACGACGCACGGCGATCGATCCTCAGCTTCTCCTCGAGTTGTGCGTTCCTCCCGGCTTTTGAGAACGGCCGCTTAAAATAAGAGCGGCTGATTATTATTTGGTCGTCTTGCGTGAATTTCCGAACAGATTGCAGCATTTGCCCGACACCCTTATTTTTAAATTAGGTCATCAGCAAATTATAGGCACTTTCGAGGGCATTTTTCGCCAATTTCGATTCGTATCGAATGTGCTGGTTATTATTTATGGAAAATGGGATTAATTTATTTTGATGTCGGTGCTTTGTTTCCGAATTGGTCTTTACTGATGAATAATGCAATAAATAACGCATTCATATCGATTTTTGAGGCGTTTTTTTTGCCTTGAACATGTGGCTGGAGAATTTTTTAGAATTTTAACGGTTGGAAATTATTGAATTTTGACATACTCAAGGTTTTGAGATGAGGTCTGGAAATTTCACTATTTTTGAACTTCGTACGTATTTTGAAGTTTTAGGTCTAGAAATTTCGCAATTTTTGGAACTGCAGAACTTTAAGATTTTGAAATAATGAAGTTTTAGATGTATAGCTTTGGACTTTTGAATGTTTGAAGAATTATGAAGTTTTGCAGTTTTGGAATATAGAAGTTTGAGAATTTTTGAAATTGTAAATGATTGAATTCCGACATTTTTGAAGGTTGAAACTCGATGTTTTGAAATAAGGTCTGGAGATTTTACAGTTTTTGAACATTGCACGTATTTTGAAGTTTTGAAGTCTGAAAATTTCGCAATTTTCGAAATCTAAGAATTTTGAAATTTCGAAATAATTGAGTTTTGGAACTTATATAGCTTTGGAATTTTGAATTTTCGAAGAATTATGAAGTTTTGCAGTTTTGGAATATAGAAGTTAGAGAATTTTCAAGATTGGAAATGATTGAAATTTGACATTTTTCAAGGTCAAATCTCAAAGTTTTGAAATAAGGTCTTGCTGGCCAATTTAAATTTCAACTGCAGTTCAACGATATTTCTCTCAAAGTTTTTCCTCCCGTAAAAACACCACTGGTTGATTATGATTCGGATAATTATTATTGCATGCTCGTCTTGAAAGTTGTAACGTATTACCGTATAATGTAATTACATTTTAATGGCAGAGATTGCAGCCTAATTGATAAAATGTGGGACCTGGAAATTATATAATTTCACGTTACACATTGACGTATCACGACGGGAGATCTCGTGCTTCATCAAAATACCAGGTGCGCTAATATTCGTGAACGTCACGCGGTTTATCTTAATGATGCCGCGTTTTTTTGCGGAACGAGCTGCAAACGACAATTAACGCTGGAAAATCTTGTTAACGATCCATAAAACGAGGGATTGGCTCGATGTCTGTATTCCGTAGTTTTTTGCTTCCGTGAGATTGGCATATTTTCAGAGAAATCGTTGGGGTTGCGGCACTCGCCTTCGACTCGTGCCGCAACCCTTCATTTCGTCAAAATCACCAATTCCAGCTTGCACAACAATGTACTATTCTAGTCATTGCTCCAACTTTCGAAACTTGATATCACTTCTTCGCATCATCACTGGTCTATGGAATCTATCACCTTGCTCGAAGCACTCGCAGACGTCTTTGCCACCGATTATGGAGGCATCACACCGTCTTCCGACCTCGTGCGGTCGGTTCCGTGTGTTCCGTGCTTCGATTCGCGTTCATAACGCCGCCGCCGCCGCCATGACGGGGTACGTATTGCATTACGTTCCCGGTATCCAGACCTACCGCAATACCGAACCTTCCTCTTCGCCCGAGACTCGTTCACGAACGATCGCACGTCGGTCATTCACACGTGCGTCTCTCTCCCTCTCTCCCTCTATCTATCGCGCACGCAGAAGGCTCGAGACTCGAGGGAAGCCTGCACTCGACAGCACGAGCACGAGGGGGATATACCCCTTTTTCGCGTCACACACAGACAGCTTACGCGCGCTGCACACACCGGCGCACGGAAAAATTATGTGTCAGAAATTTAATTGCTTCCACCGACGCGATCCCGCGTATTACCCTTCTTTCTTCCATTCTCCGTTTTTTTTCAACCTTGGTAATATAAACATTGCTTCTCGAGGAGTTGTCGGAGTAAAGGTGGTTTTTGATGGGGTCGTTTGGGTTTCCGGAAGGGTTGGAGTTGGGAGAGAGGGAGAAGACATGTTTTTTGAAAGTTAATGATCTGAAATTCAACATTCCCAAAATCACGGATTTATGTCACTTTTTGACAAAAGTTGTCACGCTTCGAAACAGCCGAAGATGCACACAACTGTTGCGATCATTACCTCGATTTGATGTTAATTCGCTATTCACGCCACTCTGGAACACCCCGTTCCACCGAAACTTCCCATTCGCAGGTGCGAAACCCTCTGCTTCATTCAGCGAAATGAGCGGGAGGAACGGCGAGCGATAGGAGGCGTCAAAGTTGAAGGGCACGATCGAGCCTGATAATCGGCGGTCTGGTTGAATAACGCCGCGCGTCAAAGAAGCTAATTCTTTATGAAAGAATCCCGGGGCGCTGGCGGCTACTTTTTGAAGCGTGGGAGATACGTGGTGTAGCAACAGCATCTATATTATGTACACATATTATAGCCGAGTTGGTATGCCCGCGGTGCGGGAGGCACCGAACCAAACAACTGCAAACAACCTTTGTCTCGGCAGAATATTCTTGCAGCAGAATGAACGCCATGAGAACCACGTGCTCGCTATCCCATACCGAGATGGGCCTTCTCCGGTGCAGCCTCTTCTGACCGCGTGACTCCTCTTCTTCGCACGCTGCTGCAGGTACAACGTACTCTAGAGTATGTGCGGATGTACAGCCGCCGCCGCCGCCTTGACTCGCGATTCAGCACCGTTATGATATGCCTTCCTCCACCTACCCCCCTGCAGGCAGACATTCCTTAATTCGACGCCCGCGAGAAACATGTAATTTCGTGGTGCTGCTGAGAGTGGACGAAATAATGGATTAACTGATTGTTGACGTATGGCATAAGAGTGATGAATTCGTTCGCCCACTAGTGGGCGAATAAGCTGTTCGCCCACGCTCATCTTAACGAAATATAGCTATTTACTCACTCACGCTCAGTTTAGCGACGGTTTACGCATGGATAATGGAAACAAGATGGCGGACGAGCGACTCGACGTATATCGAAACGTCAAACTCCCTAACCCTAACCTCAAAATTACATTAATTCTTATTAATTCTCAGAATTTTTAGAACTTTCTGATCTCTTTCAAATCTCTGAAATTTCTGAAATTTCTGGAGTTCTGTGAATTGACAGTATTCTCTAGACTTTTGGAATTCTCTAAATGCTCTAAACTTTAAATATTCGTGTAATTGTTAGAAATCTTGAAATGTTCAAAATGTTCATAATTATCAAGTTTCTTAAAGTTTCCAAAATTCGTAAAATTTTCGGAATTCAAATCATTATCGAAGTATTGTAAATTTTCAGAATGTTTGAAACTTTTTCAAATCTCCGGAATTATAGAAATTTTTGAAATTCTAAAAATTTGGAAAGTTTCAAAAAGTCTGAAATTTTTTAAAAATCCTCTAAACATTGAAATTCATCGAAATAGTCGAAAATCTTGGAATATAATGAAAATGTTTCAACTCAACAAAAGTTTTTCGAAATTTTGGAAATTCGCGAAATTTTTCAAATTTCAGTATTGTTAGAACTGTTTTCATTCTCAAGATTTTCAAAACTTTTTTAAATCTCTGAAATGTATGAAATTTTTGGAACTATTGTAAAAAAAATACTAACAACTTTCGAAATTCTCCAAATTATTTATAATCTCGAAATGTTCCAAATAATCAAGTTTCTTGAAATGTGAAGAATACGTAAAATTTGAGTAATTTCAAGAATGATAAAAATATTTTAAATTTCCAGAATTCTTGAAACTTTTATAAATCTCTGAAATTAACGAAAATTTTGAAAGTCTTGAAGTGTTCAGAATTTCAATAATTTCCGAAACTCTCAAAATACTTCAATTTTTGAAAATTCTCAAAATTGTTGAAAATGTTGAAATACTAGAAATAAAGGAATTAAGGATTCGTTGAATTTCTGTGATTTCAATAATAATGAAAATATTATCCAGTTTTAGTATTTCAAAACTTTCTCCCAACTTCGAAATTTCCATAATTTTTAAAATTTGTAAATTTTTAAACTTCTAAAAACATCTAACATTCTCAAATTCCTCCAAACTCCAAAAATTCTCAATATTTTTGAAAATCTTGAAAAGTTGAAAATGTTGAAAATTATCAAGTTTCTCGAAATGTGAAGAATATGTAAAATTTCAGTAATTTCAAGAATGATAAAAATATTGTAAATTTCCAGAATTCTTGAAACTTTTACAAATCTCTGAAATTAACGAAAATTATTGAAAATCTTGGAATGCTAGAAATATCCCAAATTATTCAGTTTCTCGAAATACTAAGAATTCGTTAAATTTCCGTGATTTCAAGAATAATGAAAATATTATGCAGTTTCAATAATCCAAAACTTTCTTCTAACTCCGAATTTCCCAGAATTTTTCAAATTTTAAAATTCTCAAACTTCTAAAAACATCCAAAATTCTTAAATTCCTCCAAACTCCGAAAATTCCCAACATTGTTAAAAATCTTGAAATGTTGAAAATGTTAAAAACAATCAAGTTTCTCGAAAATTTTGACACTTGTGAAAATCAGTATTTTTTGAATTTTTTCTCAAAATATCCTTTTTAACAATGTGTTAGATTTTTTAAATTTTCCCGAATTTCGGGGAGGGCTTCACCCCCCTCAGCCCTCTCCCTGGCTACGTGCTTGGATCTCATGCAGATCTGGCGTCATTGTATCAAGTCTTCCGAGACCTCGTAAAATATGTTGATGTCCCAAAACTGGGAATCTGTTTCATGGGTACGATTCATGATTGTAAATATAATGACAAATAAACTCAATACGTAGTCATCCAAAGTAGATCAATTTCTACGAGTTGCAGAATTGAAAAATTGGGGTAGCAAATTTTTTCGGGGTATCAAGAAGCGTGGGAGTTGCCTTTCGGGAGGTTTCCCTCTTTGTCCTCCGCGCTCCCGCTCTCACGAGATCGGGCGAGATGCTGAGGAAGAATGCCCGAGGAATAAGATGAGGGAACGCAAGGCAGGGGGATCGGGACGGGGCAGACAGGCTACAGACAGACACGAAAGAATGGGAATGGGCTCGAATCCATCCGCGGGGATCCTCGAGTTACGGAGGCGTGGAATTCCGAGTCTCCGCGATGCCGTCTCATCTCCCGACTTCCCTTGGATCTGCAGAGAGCCCTTGATTTTATTACGCTCTCTCGGACAATTAGGGTTAATCAGCGCGATGATCAACTTCCAAAAGCGTCGGAATTGAAGCTCTTCGGAGAAGAGCCAGTTAAATATTTCTGCTTCAATCACTGTAAGAATTAAGCGCTTTCAAGACACTTAATTCCAAGTGTCTTCAAACTTGTACAATGAAACCACGTGAGAAAATTTACGTTGGCTGCATAATTTTATTTGCCAGAGCAATAATATTATCGTGGACAATACATTCACGAGAACGTATGAATGACAAATTTGAAGCAGAAATCGGTAGTTGGTCCCTTTTTTAGCACCCTGAATTATTTTTGTCAAAATACTGAAAACTTTCGAAATTCTCTGAATTGTTGAAAATCTTTGAATGTTACGAATCATCGAGTTTCGCGAAGAGTTCGTGAAATTTTTGTAATTTTAAGAATTATATAAGTATTGTGATTTTTCAGAATTTTTGGAACATTCACAAATCTGTGAAATGTACTCAAATTTTGAAATTCTCGAAATTTTGAAAGTTCCAATAACTTCCAAAATTCTCGTAATACTTGAAACTTTCAAAATTCTCAAAATTGTCAAAAATCTTGAAATGTTGAAAATATTCCGATTTATGGAGTTTCTCGAAATGTCAGAAATTCTTAACATTTTCGTTATTTCGAGAATTATGAAAATATTGTTAATTTCCAGAATTTTTGAAACTGTTTTAAAACTTAAAAATTTTTAAAATAGTTGACATTTTGAATATTTCAAACTTCTAAAGACCTGTAAAATTCTCGAAATACTCCAAATTCTGAAAATTCCCAAAAATTGTTAAAAATCTTGAAATGCTGAAAATGTTCAAAAGTATCTAGTTTCTCGAAAACTTTGAAACTTGTCAAAATCAGTATATTTTAACTTTGTTTCTTTTCAGAATATACTCATCTGCAATGTGCTAGATTTGTCAAATTCCCCAGAATTTCGGAGGGGGCTCCAGCCCCTTCCCTGGCTACGTGCTTGATTAGATGAAATATCAATGTAGCTAATTTTGTATCGCCACTCGTGTCGCTCTCGTTCCGTCTTGTTTTCTCTTGTTCGCGGTAGATCTGGTTACCGTGGAAGAAAAAAAAAAAACATTTCTATACGTCACTCCGTACTCTACTTTCCTCTGTTATTCGCACAGACCCCCGCGGTCGGAAAGCACGACAACTACCCTCTTTCTCTCTCTCTCTCTCTCTCTTCATAGCCCACGAATCCTGTCTCATATCGATTGTGAAACTGCCTTTCGGCGAAAAGCCCCAAACTTTCCTTCTTCCCCCATCACTTTTTCTCTCCGCGAGAGTGCGGCGCATCGATAAGAATAAAAAAGCTCGCGCGTGTTCAGGAGCAGCAAAAAAATTCTCCAGACTTCCTAGAATAATCCAAACAAATTTTGTCATAGATACTATGTACTACGGATTCAATTCACATGTCGAAATTTGTCTGAATTCTAATTTGCGGATGATTTCATCGTTTTGTGAGCTTATAAGTGTAAGATTGCTACATTTTCACAATTGAAGGCTCATTTTTCTCTCAAGAGTCGACGAATCGACAGAAGGTGAGGAAAATGTTCCACAGAGTGTCATTATCGAATTCAGAAATACATTGCACACATAGGCCGAAACCAACACCCGAATGGGTCAGGTCAGGTTCACGTCATTTCCGCCATATTTCATGATTTTTGTACCTCTCGCCTCGTCCTTTGTTGACAATCCTTTGAGGAATCAGTTTCTGAGGTTTTTATGAACGTTTCATACAGTCCAATTGCCAGAAATTTTTGCACCGCTATTACATTATAATGTATGTATACGTACATTCCACATTGCCTTGAAGAGGAGGAACAGGAGACGGTTGAGTACCACTTGTCCCGCCAAGTCGAACCACGCGAATGAAGGTTGTTGGCCTCCGTAAAAGTTTCCCGCCAAGCGGCGCGCGCAACTTTCCTTTCTGCCCTTCGGGTTGCGGCGTCAAATAGGGCAATAAACCTTCGTCTACGAGGCCTTGAGGCCCGTCATATACCGCGTATATACATATTATACCCTCGCTTGCGGGTTTTGTTAGCGCGCTTACGCACGCACGCGGAATGCGCCTGCTCGCAGATGCTTATGATTCTGCGGTGACTTTAAGCGACGTCATCCTTCAACTCATGAAAGACCTCGCCCTGCGAGAAATTAGAGGGCATCGGATCATCTGATGCCTCTCTAGTTGATATTGTGCAAGGTCCCCGAACGAACTACGGTTTATAACGATGTATATTTAGTTTATGATTGAATGAATGTTGGAAGAGATGTTCGGAATTAAAAAAAATACCTACTGATTGTGGTGTTCATGAAAGCAGGCAAAATTTTTATAAAATCAGTGGATCATTTATGGAAATACGTTTTTTTATAAGGTCGATTTTGTGAAAGTTATACAACGTTTTTTACAATTACAATTTTTTTTATAAAATCTGTATAACAAATTTTTATAAA
>JAPYZK010004473.1:0-10408 GCA_030522785.1 Platygaster equestris
TTCCCGTTTTAGTTCCTGCGTGTGCATGCACACAGTGCGAGGGCGCGTCGATCGTTTCGGTCTACATTAGGAGCATAGGGAGTGAGTACCCCCTGGATGCAACCCAAGCACAACCTTCAAAGGTTGTAGTTGGGTTTGGTTGGGTTGCAAATTTCTTAAGTATGAAAAACAGTATCTGCGGCATTTTCGCGCTATGAATCACTGATTTTTATCATTCAATATCATTTCAGGTAATATTTGATCTTTAAAAACCATCAAATACAGCTGAAAGTGTCATTTTGGGAATTTTATAGTGTTTATCGATTATGGCATTATTTTATAGTTTAGTTGTTGATTTATAGTTTAATCATTAAAAACTATTATAAAATTACTCACAATTACTTTTTCATAATACATAACATTTATATAATGTTTTATTTCCATTTTTGATACTTAAAAAATTGTCGCACTTTTGTTGACAATTTATTAAGTATCGAAAATGTAAACAAACCATATAAAAATGTACTATATTCATAAAAAGATACTATCAATATATGATGATTGTTAGCTATTTAATGATGAATTTACATTTTTAATTATCAAATTGTGCCATAATTGATATCGGCAATTAATGATCAAAAATGACAATAGGAGGCAGAATTTAATAATTTTTTTGTCCGTATTTAACTTAAAATGATAAAAAAACGAAGAATGTATGCTATTTCTCGCGTGAAATTGCTGCAAAACTTATTTTTATATTTAAGTAATCTGCAACCCAACTGTAACCTTTGAAAAGTTGCATTCTCTTTGTCAGGGATATAATATTTCGAACGATCGAATTTTTTTTATTTTGGAATACATAGTAGTTGATTACTCCACGACACACAACTTCGAAAACAATTTGAAAAATTGTGACATAAAATCACAATACAGTTTCAGCACTGTGCAGTTGAATGAACAAATTCGCAGAAGTTGGGAGATTTGGAAAATTGTAAATTTGCATGAATAAACTGAAAATTTGTTTTTTTTTCTTCTCTAAGATTAAAAAATAGTGAATTTCAACATTACAACACATAATATTGTTATTTATACATTTAAAAATGTCAAAAATTTTCAACATTTACATTTTGAAGTTCTGATTTCACAATTTTGCAAATTCAAGGTTTGGGCCTGGGAGATGACAAAGTCCGAAGCCTAATACAAAATCAATTTTTCATAATAAGCATCTAAAACATTGTTCATAAAACTAGAAATTGCAAAAAATGATTCTACAAATCTTGCAATATCTTCTTACATATTTCAAAATCACAACGAATTCTCAACTGTTCCAGAAAATAATCGAACTATAATTTTCCAGACGATAGGAAAGAACAACAAAATGTTGTAGCACAAAACTTAAACTTAAACTTCCAAGTGCGCATAATCCTCCAAGACTCTCGAACATTTATTGGAACATTCAAAGCATTCGATAAACATATGAACCTCATACTCGGAGACTGCGAAGAATTTCGCAAAATCAAGCCAAAAAACACGAAACAGCCCAAGAAAGAGGAGATACGAGTCCTGGGCATCGTTCTGCTACGTGGTGAAAACATGGTTTGCTTGACTGTTGAGGGTCCCCCACCCCCGGAGGAGGGCTTGCCGAGAGTTCCAATGCCTGGCGCTGCTCCCAGGCCAGGAGTGGGCAGGTCCGTGGGTCGTGGAATGCCTGCCAATGTCACGGGTGTACCTGCTGGTTTGCAAGGTCCCGTTCGTGGAGTCAGTGGACCTTCTTAGCAAATAATGACACCTGCTGGAAGAGGGCAAGTTTCAGCCCCACTAAAGATGCATCCTGGAGGACCTCTTCATATGCCCATTGGAGGACCACCACCTGGAATGATAGGACCACCTCTGGGCATAATGGGTAATTTTTGCATTACTCCAGTTTGGGGATAGAAAGTTATTCGACAATTATAAATAAGCGAAATATCGTTAACTATCGACAACATCACTGTTCAAAAATAGGGGAATCTGGATTTTTGGAATTTCAATGTTGAAGTTCAAAAATTCGAAGATGTGAAAATTTGTAACTCAATTTGTGGATTCGACACGCCAAGAGAAAAATTGTTCAATTCCAACTTCTCTAAGTTCTGATGTCGGAAGAAGTCAGATGTTCAAAATTTGAATATTTTTAATGTACGAAAAAACTCGAATGTAGAAAATTTGAAGACCTATAATTTAACATTTTAGAATTCCACATTTTTCAATTCGATTTTGAATTCTCAAATTTAATACAGCTAAAAAATTCAGATTAGTAAATTAAAAAACTTGAATTTGGAATAAAAATTCCAAAGTTTGCAAATTTACGTGCAAAAATCCGCAGTTTTTCAATTTTTCATCATAAAAATTTGAAAACTCAAATTCAAAAATTCAATCGACAATCAAAATTCAGTATATCAAGAACTTGGAATTTGAAAATTTTTTAATTTCTGAATCTAGAAACTCGCAAAACTTTTGTGTCGAATTTTTTGAAATTGAATTAAGAATTTTAAAGATCAGAAAAATTGGAATTATAAAAAATTTCTACACTTAATATACGTGACGTGCGCCGAAGAAAGAAGGCTTACTCTGCATGGCATGATTTTACAGGACGAGCGATCGCAGCTCAGCCTGTGCATTGGAGGAATAGGAGAAAGGGAACTTTAACAAAAGTTCTGCTCCAAAATAACGCTCAAATAAATTTTTTGTATGTTTCACTTGAAAGAGCAAGTGAAAAACTATCAATTCATGTAGAAATCTAAAAATCGATTTTTTCAGAGTAAGCCCCCTTTCTTCGGCGCACGTCACATATATTGTGCGACTAGTGGGAGAAAGAGAAGATTCCATGAGCGGGAAATTGCTGCACGAGCGTAGCGAGTGTAGTAACACGCGAGTGGAATATTCTCCGTCGACCAATAGTCGCACATGATACTATATTTAACAACCGCGAGGAATATGTGATTTCGGGGCCCGCTGAGAGGTAACGAAATAATGGATTACCTGATTGATTGACGCAACAATCGCCTTTAGAACTTCGCTACGTACTTCAGGGAGTTGAAAACTAATCATCGTCTTCGTCGCTTTGATTTTCTTTAGGGTTGGTTATGACTGCAGTCATATGCATCATGACTGCAATGTTTTTGTTGTTGTGAAGAACATTGCAACAGTACATAGTTTTGTAATTTTAATATGAGGCTTGGGAAGTTCGACGTTTCAATATATGTCGAGTCACTCGTCCACCATCTTATTTCCATTATCATTGCAAACAAGATGGCGTTAACGTTCAAAATACGACTATTTTTTGACAAATCGCTATATTGCTGTTGAAAAACAATTAAAAATTGAAAAGTTGACAAGTTGAGAACAACATTATAGTAACTCATGAGTCGCAATATACCCAGCATTTGCGTAAACGTTCTCTTTACCAACATGTGGGAGAAGTAAATCAACCCGTGGGAGAAGTACTCACTTCTCCCACGGGTTGGTGCCCTGGTTGACATGTTTACGTAAACTTTATGACAACATGCTGTGAACAGTTTACGTAAAGTTTACAGCTGTTTATATAAAGTTTACACTCACTTGCATCCCCAAACTCATGTAAACTTTACATAAACAGTTTATGTAAACAGTTTACATTATGTTCACAAGAAATTTATGTAAACGTCTTACATATAAACAGTAGATATGATGTTCACTTATATTTTATGTTAACAACGTATTTACCTATATTACAAAAAATTAAAAAAATGTTGGAGGTAGTGGGATTCGAACTTGCAACTTTTAGATTGCGAACCCAAAATCCAGATCACTTGTACATTCATTTGTGTACATCACATCTATGTGAACCGTGATGCTTATTTTCAATATTAACTGGATAATTTTAAAATTCTTTCAACTCTTATATTTTTACGGTTTATAATTGCGAATAAACGTTACCGGCATAATTTGCACTTCCTTGTGTAATAAAAACTATCATAAATTACTAATGTCAACTCATTTGAGGTTATATCTGTGTTTATCAACTCGGTGGTTACAGGAAGTCGGCAATGTATGTAATGTTTACGTAAACTTTTTGTATACATTATGTAAACTGTTTACATGAAGTTGACATGAATTAGGGGACACAAGCGCATGTAAACTTCATGTGAACGGTTACAACGCGACTGTTTACATCGCGTCCACATGACGTATGCATAAACATGTCTACCAGGGTGTATTTTTGACACGCTGTACGACAACAGTCAGGTAATTCATTATTTCCCCCATTCTCAGCAGGGCCCCAAAATTACATATTCCTCGCGGGTGTTGGATCAAAATCTATAGTCAAAATCTAAATTATATGATGTGATCCTCAAGAATGAGAATTTGACTATTACAGGAAGTGGGAGAAGTTATCGATGATAATCGACAACTTACAGAGCTTATCGATAATCATCGACAACTATTCCTTAACGATAATCCCATCCCTGCACCAAATATCCAAAAATATCACTCCTCCGCTTGTTGTCAGGCTCTTGACTGTGGGTTTTCCACTATATTGGAGGAATGTTGCTTACTTTTTAAAAATTATCAGAAAATTTTGTTGTGTTAAAAAAACCTGTAACCAAAAATTTAATTGAATGAGTTTGTACTGAATGTTGAACATCTGACTGTTTTAGGAATGCCACCAGGTATGCCTCCAGGTATGTCACCAATGGGTCGTGATGGACCACCAATGGTACCATCAATGAGAGGTCCGCCTCTTGGCATGATGCGTGGCGGCCCACCACCACGTTCATACTGATTTATATCCCTCTCGCGACATTATTGATTCAGTTTTATACTTACTTGGTGTTGACAGTGTTGACACGAAATTAAAAATCAAACACTCTCGTCGAAAGTGTCAAATGTAAATATTCACCACATCCAGTTAAACGATAGCTTGTAATTATGGATTACAGAGACCGTTGTTCTGAAAAAGAAATTCTTCGAAATAACATCCGATTCCAAGTTGACCAGCAATTTTTTGGAAAGTGTCGATTATTACTTATATAAGACTAAAAAATCGAAATTTGTAAGTTTGATAGTTTGCTCCATTGCCAAAATTTTCAGAATGAAAGGTGGATGGCGAAAATGACGTTTTTGGCTCCTTTATTCACGATGTAAACTGTTCTGCGATTGATATTGTCACAACTGGGACAAAATGCCCACTCAGTATTGATGAGCCTGTCCTCACGATGACCGGCTCACCCGTCCAGACGATGATGTTCGAGCTCGTCCTGCACTCCCTTTATCTTGTCGCGCTCTTCGGTGAGTCCAATTCACGCCAACATCTTCGCTATATCTAATGCTCATATTACTCATACACACTCATTCTCGTTTATCCGCACATTCAATGCTTCGTTTATGTTTTCATCTCCTGCTTCTGCTTTCACGTTGTCTTCGTCATTATTTGCTGCATTTCCATTATCCTGATCATCGGCATTTCCGTCTCTGTTGGATTCTCGGTCGACAACTGTTGAAGATGAGAACAAATGAGAAGGGTTGGAGGAAAAGATAATAAAATTACAATTATATGAAAAAACTAATAATAGAAAAATTCAGTATTCTAGAAAATTTGAAAGTTCCGAATAATTTCGGAAATTTCGTAAATTTTATATTCTAATCAACATTTTTAGACTGCCGACAGTTTAAAAAAGATTCTAAAATGTATTAAAAACATAATTTCCTGATAATGCTAAAAAATTAAGGTAACAATGAACATTTTGACAATAATTCATACAATTTGTGTTACACTAATATCTGCTACTCTTACCATTTCCGTCATTTGCAATTTCCGAGAGTTCTCTATGTCCATCATGATCATCGTGATTGTCACGTTCCTGAGGAAAACGATGCTGATTTGTATCGAACACATAAACTGCTCCGTTAACGTTGCCCGCTGCATTATTAGAATGTTCAGAAGCATGAAGTTCTGCTAAAAATGATACATTCTTCTTTTAATTGGATTACGCTGCTGAAAATAATTTTGACGATTTCGCACCGAAGTGCGGAGTTGTAATGATGCTGTGCGATTTTTCGGTGCGAAGAAGCATTTTTTTATATGTAGTAAACTACACCCTCCCGGTGGGAAGTTGGCACATGCATAGACACACACATTCACATTCGACACCGAAAATCGCACCGAGATTATAGAGATGTGAAATGACACGCGCGCCTCGGTTGTAGAGACAAAATCCTAATTCACTTTTTGGTGCTACTCTGCGACTTTTTTCGAACAGTGTACATGGGGATCAATTATATATTAATTTTCTTAGTCATGCATACTCGAGTAATTTTTTCAAGAAAAAAAAGCTAATTTTTTTGTTAATAGGGTTGTAAAAATAATAAGAAAAATGGCCATAATGTAGAATTAATTACGTACCTGGGCATGGGATATTAAAACGACTATATGTCTCGCGTAAAATATAATTTCTCAAACAATCCGTTATTTCTCTAGCACGCGTCAACGCACGATATTTTCTACAACGAATTCGATCCTGGAGCTTTTTTTTCTCATCAATATTTTATATCAAACACGAAATATACACGCACGAATTAGTTGAATAATACGTAAATCGTCCGCGGGTGCAGCAGCTGATAACAAAAGTGTACGAATCAGTACGGATAATGAATAAAAATCGATGTATCAGCTAAGGCGAGGTTGACTAATATAGTTTAACTTTGAGTTAGGTTAAATATAATAATAATATAGCATTCAGCAAATGATGCAGTTACTCAGCTGTTCATCAAAATGATTAATAAAAGAAATACTGAAAAAACATCTTAATATCTGAAGAAAGATATGTCTCAAAAAACATTTTCTCAATATTCTGAGAAAGATACATGCAAAATATCTTAATAAAAATTTTCAACGGACATATTTTCTTCATCGAGAAATATCTTCCAAATGTTTTCTAAATAAATAGGCAAAGATATCCAAGGTAAGATATTTAGGAAACATCTTCTAAACATCTGCAACAAGATATCTTCGAAAAGATATTCATTAGATATCTTTTTATCTTCTGTCTGCTATTGCAGAGATATTTTTTATTGCCAGGAATTGCTTATAATTGATTGATTGTTGTCTATACTACTGCTGCTGCTACGGTCCTACAAATTGTGTAGATATGTAATTCCGACAATTCGTATGCGGCCCTCACCCACTCAGCGCTAACGCCCCCCCCCCCTCTCCCGCCTTGCACCCCTTCTATACACATAATATTATTATATTCCGTAATGAATTGAAGATCACAATTAAAGTTTCATTCCAAATTGACGTGTGAACTGGAAGTTTTCGAAATAAACGTCAAATTTAAAGTTTCGCAGGTGACGCAGGTTATTATGAAATCTACAGCTTGGAGTTGGGGAATGAAAGCTTTGGATTAGAAGTTTTGAATTTTGAATTGAAGTTGATCAAACTACAATAGAAGTTTCGGATCTGAACTTCCACCGTGAAGTTTTGTAAGTCAATTTTTAGCTTAAAATTGTGTAATTAAACTTTAAACTTGAAGTTTTCGGATTATTGTTCAAACTGGGAGATTGAAAATTGGACTTCGATATTAACTGAAACCTCGTAGTTTCGAAAGTTGATCTCTTATTAGCTCCAAGTTGCGCAATTGAACTGTTATCTTGAAGTTGCGGAATTGAAGTTTTCGAAAAGAACTCCTGATCAACTTGAAAAAAACCTAATTGGGTTCTTTTAGGTTTTATTTTTTAAAACTCTGAAACATCTAAATTCGTAAAAAATTCAAGGTCGTTGGATAAATTCCATCAAATAATCGCAGAATTACCTACATTGAAGTAATAATTACGTATGCTGAGTTAAGGAGCCGTTCAAAAATTAGGGGAGACCGCAGCTGGTTGGCAAACTTTTCAAGTACGAATTTTTTATGAATTTACTTCTGAAGTAAAAAAAATTCGATTCCACTATGTGAAAGTGCATACCCTCGGCTTGTACTGTAAATTTTTACATGCATTCATATTTATTTTCCGGAAGATGACAGATATTTTTACAGTGACGTGACGGATTGGCCAACCTGCCCCGAGCATGGGGCAGGTTGGCCAAGTGGTTGGGGTAGGTTGGCCAATTTGAGAAAATATAGTATGAAATTCAACAATACAAGGGGGTATCAACAAAAAAGACAGCTGATTTACTTATTCATCAATCAAATAATTTTTCAATGGAGGGCTACTGTACACAAAATAATAATCGAGATCAAAAATTTTTTGTTCCTATTACAGTGTATAAAAATTCGAACTTTATCCACGCGTTTCACCGAACTTTTTTTTTTCGTTGGAGCCACCGGAGTTTGAATTTTCATTGTAACCACCAGGTGTATAAGCTTAAATCCGCTTTTTTTTATTTAGAAAAACACAAGTTTTCGTCATATAAAGCAAAAAGAAATTTATTCGAAGTATCTGCCCTCGCTAGCTATACATTTTTCCTATCTGTCGGGCAATTTGTGGATAATACGCCAAAAAAATTGCTTGTCTTTCGAGGCAAACCACTCATCAAGCCATTTTCGGACGTCTTCGTGAGAATCGAAGTGTTGCTCAGCGAGCGCGTGGCTCATAGACGCAAACGGGTAGTATTCGGAAGGGGCCAGGTCTGGAGAATAAATTGCATGGGGCAGCACCTCCCAGTTGAGTGTCTCCAAATAGTTTCAGACCTTTTCTGACGTGTGCGATGATGCGTTGTCGTGAAGCAAAATGACCTTGTCATGTCTTTGTTGATAATCCGGCCTTTTTTCACGCAAAGCACGGTGCAATTAAATCAGTTGTTGGTGGTAGCGATGGGCATTGACAGTTTCGCCATGTTTAAACGTCTCATAATAAACGATACCCTGCTGATCCCACCATACGCACAGCACTGTCTTACGTCCAAAGCGATTTGGTCTTGCGGAAGATGTTGACAGTTGGCCGGGATCGACCCACGACCCCCTGCGTTTAAATTCTCAAAATATATCCACTTTTCATCTCCAGTCACAATCCAATGCAAAAACGACTTCCGTTTTTGTCCAGCGAGCAAGATTTCGCATGTGTTTTGGCGTCGCTCCATCTACCTATCGTTCAATTCATGCGGCACACACTTTCCGATCTTTTTGACCTTTCCCATGGCACGTATACGCATGGAAATGGCTGGTTGAGTAACATCCAGTTGCTCGGCAAGCATTTTTTGTTTTTTGTGATTTGGTATCGTCCTCGTCTAAAATAGCCTGCAATTCATGGTCCTCAACCTCCCTGAGCCGATTTTCACGCTTCTTGTCGTTAAGGTCAAAATTGCCGTCTTCGAACCGACGAAACCAATCTCTACACGTCGTTTCCGATAAAGCACTGTCACCATAAGCCTTGACAAGCATTAGATGCGATTCGTCAGCTGATTTCTTCAAATTAAAGCAGAAAAGCAGAGCTTCCCGCATATGCTCTTTTTCTGGCAAAACACTAGACATCATTACCGAAAGAAAAAAGTACGTTGTTTTATAAAATTATTGACGATGTGCACTGAACAATGTTTACGAATGTCAAACCCATAAAAAAAAAGTATGGCGTGTCCGTAGTAGCTGGAAATATGCTCACTCACGCCATGTTTTAAGAGCTGCTTGGTATCTAGAAGCTCGCGTGGGAGATTTTGTAGTCAAATCTTTCAGTACACTTGGAGCATGAGGAGCGCCAGATGCACGAAGACTCATTTGTGTGGCGTGTGCTAGCTGTGATACACTGTGTGATGCACGCAGTTTCTCTGTTTTTCGACGTTTGCGCCGCTCACTCGAAGTGTCGAATTCTGTATAACATCGACCCAACTTCTTTGATCCTGTTGAAAATCAATCCGCACGGTTCGTCCAAATTTTCCGGCTGCTGCAGCTGTTTAGATCCATAATGGATCTGCAACACAAATGTGAAGTTTTGTTCACTGTTTAAAATTAAAAGTATAACTATTCATAGTTATACTATTAATAGTAATACTGTCAAAAGTTTTACTATAAATAGCTATACTATAATAGTCGTACTTTTTATAGTTATAACTATCAATAGGTCAACAATGAATAGTATAATATAGTAGTTGTTCTTTCAATAATTATACCGTCAATAGTTATACTACTAAAAGTTGTACGATTAATAGATATACGAGGCTCGTTCAATAAGTCCTTAAAAAATCCGAGATATGGCGCCCGTAGTGTCGGTAAAGATTTTTTTGTAAGTAGCACTATCGACAGGAAAGCTGTCAAAATTTCAGCTCGATCCATAGCGTAGCTCAATTTCTATCGTCGATTAAAGTTAACAACATTTATTCGTGTATAAAAATAGAAAAAAGCGAGTTTAGGGCTGTCATCAAACATTTCCATTTGAAAGGCTTAAGCCCGAAAGAAATCAAAGCCGAGTTGGATGCAGT
>JAPYZK010004474.1:0-10407 GCA_030522785.1 Platygaster equestris
GGCGATTGTTGCGTCAATCAATCAGGTAACCCATTATTTCCCCCCCTCTCAGCAGGGCCGTGAAATTACATATTTCTCGCGGTTGTTGAATAAAATATTATGTGCGACTATTGGTCGGAAGAGGAGATCCCACTCGCGTGTTGCCACACTCGCTACGCTCGTGAGGCAATCTCCACGCTCGAGGAATCTTCTCTTTCTCCCACTAGTCGCACAATAGACTATTGGTTCTCTCTACCAAACTTTTTGGTTGGTTAAATATCTACCAAATGTTTGGTTGGCTGTATCAAACGACTTTCCAGTGACATAATATCTCAGAGTAGTCACAGGAAAAGAATCAGTCGGACAAAATCGAACGGAATTTTATTGTCAGAGGAGAGAAGCAAAGCAGAGCTACAACTGGCGCCTAACAGGCGGCCACGAAAAGGGCTGTATCTCGCGTTCTCGCTGGTGCTCGCATTTCGTGAGATACGCCAGTTCTTATCCGCGATCCCCCGACCCAGCGGAGTCGTCCGATCATCACCCCCCACTCCTCAAACACAATCCATACATACATATATCTAGGTTGTATAGTAGCGCTCCCACCCGAAGCTCGGACAACTTCGCGGCATCTCCGATCTCTTTTCTGCGTGTGCGTATATCTTCCTATCATTGCGCCTCATCTTTACTCTTCTCCGCTGAACCCAATTACCGAAGAGATGGAAGCGAAAGACCCGACAGTGCTGTACACACTTCACGCTTTCGCGCGTTTTTAACTTGGTTTTCATGGACTTGTACTACTTGCGATCAGGGGCATGTTTTGAATATTTTCAATATTTATCAAATGAATAATCAGCATCAATAAGCTACTCTCTTAAAAAAAAATTACTGAAAATTTCACTGATTAGAATAGACCTTGAGTGAATCACTGATAAATCAGTGATAAAAGACATTTCACTGAATCAGTTAGTAATGGTTTTACTGATTTTATCAGTCATTATGTGCATCACTGATTAATCAGCGATTCATTGGTGCAATATTCATTAGTGCAATATGAAATACATATTCATCAGTGCAATATGAAATACATATTCATTAGTGCAATGACTTTCAAAAAATATGAGTCCAAGATCTAATTTCCGTGTTTTGATTTGTGCTCTCCTCAGAAACAAGTGTACTACATCATCACTGATTTATTCAGTCATATATGACTGCAAATCAGCGATTCATCCCTCTGTTTTGATCAGTGATTCTTCATCGCTGATTGAAACAGTTGTGTCTCACTGCTAGCCAGTGGTTCAGATCCGATTATTGTCATTAGTTATTTACCACTGATAATCAGTGAAATTTGACTGTTTCGAACAGTGATTCGTCTCGCTGTTTGAATCAGTGATTTTACGTCACTGAATGAAGCAGTCGTTTTTCACTGATTGTCAGTGGCTAAAATCCGATGGTTTCAATCAGTCATTTACCACTGACAATCAGTGAAATTTCACTGTTTTATTTTTTAAGAGAGTAAATCGAATGGCATTTTTTAATTTTTCTACGGATCTTCAATTAACACTACCATGTCAATTGCAGTGAAATCTGGATTAAGTAGAGTTCATTTTGAAAAAATTTGGGAACATGAAACTATCTACTTCAAATTAAAACATTAAACTTGAAACTAAAAATTTGATCATCAAACTTGAAAGTTTGAAATTGAACATCGAACTTGAAACTCGATATTTCAACTTGGAACTCGATATTTCAACTTGAAACTCGATATTTTGACTTGAAACTCGATATTTCAACTTGAAACTCGAAACTTAAAATTTTAACATCGGATTTAAACACAAATTTTTAACTTGAATTTTAAATTCGCAACTTCAAACCTTTTGAATTTTGACTTTGAAATTTGAATACATGGACCTCGATCATCTCATTTTAACTTTGAACTCCAAACGTTGGATTTGAAGTTCAAACTTCTACTTTAAGCTTTAAACTTCCATTCTTAACTATATGTATATAGATCTCTAATTTGAACGTTAAGCTTCAAATTTTAACTTGAAACTTTGAGTATAAACTTTGAACTTCATATTTCAACATTAACTTTGGACTTGAAACTTTAAAATTAAATTCTAAATTTGAACTTTAAACTCCAAACTTCACTTTCCAATTTGAAACTCCAAACTTTGGATTCAAACTGTAAACTCTGATCCTAAACAGCCAACATCAAATTTGAACTTTAAACTTTAGTCTTCAAATTTAAATTCTAAAATTTGAATTTGGACCTTAAACATCAAACTTTGACTTTGAACTGCGAACTTTTATTCTAAACTCCGGACTCCTAATTTAAATTTCAAATTTTAAATCCAAACTTCAAACTTTGAGTACAAACTTTACGTTTGAACTTGAACTTCCAAATATTAACTCCAAATTCGAACCTCAACCTCAAAACTTTACATTTAAATTTAAAACTGTAAACTTTGAATTTGTATTGTAAACTTCCAATATGAACTTAAAATATCAACTGTGAACGTGTTGAACTTCATATTTCAAATTCAAACTTTGGATTTTGAACTTAAAAACTGAATGATAAATTCAAACTTTCGAATTCAAAGTTTTAACTCCAAACTTCACATTTTAATTTAAAACTCCAAACTTTGGATTAAAACTGCAAACTCCGAACCTAAACATCCAACGTCAAATTGAAACTTCGAATTTCAATCTTCAAATTTGAATTCAAGAATTAAAATTAAAAACCTGACTTTGACGTTGAAGTGCAAACTTTCGTTCTAAACTCCAGATACCTTATTTGAACTTTAAATTTTAAATCCAAACTGCGAACTTTCATTATAAACTTCACATTTGAACTCGAACTTCCAAATATGAACTCCAAATTCGAACCTTGACTTCCGAACTTTACACTTAAATTTGAAAATCTAAACTTTGAATTTGTATTGTAGACTTCCAATATAAATAAATTACTTCCATTTCCAAATTAATAATAATTAATAATAATAAATGAAAATATTTATTTCCCAATTAAACTTCCAATATAAATTTTTATTGTAAACTTCCAACTTAAAATATCAAATGTGAACGTTTTGAATTCCATATTTCACATTCGAACTTTGTACTTTGAATTTTGAGTTCTAAATACTATTAAAAACTCTGAATTCCCAATTTAAACTTCGAGTTTGAACTGTCAACTCTAAATTACGACATTAAATCCAACCTTGGAACTCCTAACTTCAAATTCAAACCTCAAACTTCAAATTTGTACTTTGTACTCCGAATTTCGAACCTAGGTTTTAAAGTTCTTACTACTGTTCTGAACCACAAATTTCCAATCATTAGAACTTCAAAATTAAAATTTGGACTCCACTGAACTTGGGGGGGGGGGGGGTGGTTGAACCCCCCACTGGACCCGCCACTGAATATAGTGGTGTAATGGAATATTATGTAGCTAGTGCGAACACATTTTTTGGGTTTCTCAACCATCTGAAATTGTTTCTCTGCTCGCTCACCGGAAGAATTCGGAATATTTACCAAAGTTTGATGTTCGTCAGAGAGAATTTGTATCAGTTCGATCAGACCAATTGTATCAATTGTAAAAATTGTATCAATTCAATCAGATCGTTCAATTTGTGTCGATTCATCGATCAAATTGAACATCAACTGCTGAGCGATTTCGAATGTCTGGAACAAATGGGAAGATTATCAATAATTTCCACGTGCTCAGAATGTTTTGTACTTGTTTGTCCCGCACACCCTTAATTGATACTAATTAACCCATCAAAACGGGAAAATTATCTTGCACATATCCATTTCCATGCATGTTGCACAAGAATTCTTTTCACGGAAAAAAGCAATTAAAACGAGAACGCTCGAGTCATTTAACATCGGAATACTCGTCGGGTCTTCTTGAGCGCCGATGACGTCATGTTAAGAGCGCCCCGGGAGAACAGTGCATTGCACACATCGCTGCTTATCGTTTATGAGAAGCGATTCCCCCAATTAATTCAATTACGCTGTTGTAACTTTGAGAAATTTCTGCATCCCGCTTTCTCTTGAATGCTGCGTGTCCCCGCAGGACAATCGATGCAGTTTACTGTTTTGAACGTATATGATAATGCATTTCTGGGTAGGGAATTTTGGTTTAGGCAGGTTTTTTTATTTTTAGCGGAGTATTATAGTAACATTGTACCTATTTTGAGTAGGATTCTGATGGAAGGGGTTGACCGTAAATTACGCAACGCTCCTGGGGGCGGAAGAGGGGGAGAAGAATGTGACGAAATAATTTTTTATATGTATTCATATAATTTTTATTGACGTTCCATATTAGTAGATAGGCTATGGGGATACTGCCCCCCCCCACTCCTCTTCCCATCCCGTGACTAGGGTGGGAGTTTGGTAATGTAGGAATCCAAAAATTATTCTTCGAAATTTCGGAAAATGAAAAACATTTGAAAATAGATTTTAAAAAATTTCGAAGAATAATTTTTGGATTCCTACATTACCAACCTCCCACCTTAGTCACGTGATGGGAGGAGGAGTGGGGGGGGCTCATAGCCTCACTCCCCATAGCCTATCTACTTATATGAATCAAAATTTGAACCAGTTTGCAAGAAACTGGAGTGCCCTAGCGTAAAATTTTGAGCAATTCGTGATTTGTATTCAAAATTGTCCGAATGTCGACAAATTTTGAAATAAATGATATTTTTGATATTTTTCACTGATATACTATTTAAAAACTATGTTCTTAGTTTTATTTGAGAATTGAAATAATTCTATGAAATTTCTTAAAAATAGAAACGCTTGTATATTTACGAATTTCATGCATATTTTTGGAATCAAATTGGTGTTTTATGCTTGAAAATGCTCGAAATTTTCTAAATTGATTGACAACCAAAAATTCCGTAACTTCTAGGTTCAAAAATTTCAAAATTCTTCAGAACTTCGAAACTTTCGAAATCTCTCGGATTTCAAAATTCGAAAATTGAACAATCTGATCAATTTGCGCGAAACTGGAGTGCCCTGACGTAAAATTTTGAGCGATTCGCGATTTTTTTTAAAATTGTCCGAATGTCGACAAATTTTGGAACAAATAACATTTTTGATATTTTTAAAGATTAATCTGATATTATTTAGGAACTATGTTTTTAATTTCATTTTAGAATTCAAATAATTCTAGAACATTTCTTAGAATTAGAACATTTGTTCTTTTTTAATTTGCTGAGCATGCGCAACGGGCAGCAAGCAGACCACTGAACGAAAAGTGGCTGAGAATTTAGACCTTTATATTAAGAGAAGTCGGAAGGCTCACTTATCATGAAGTGATAACCACTTAATGGTTAGTGAAATTCCACTGAAACGCAGTGGTTCATTGTTCCACTGAAACATTCAGTGGCAAAAACCACTGATTCAGATTTAGAGAGTAGGTGTGAGTAACCAAAAATAATAATAATAATAAACAAAGAAATGAACAAATCTCAAATCTAAAAAACAAATAATAAACAAACCGCCCTCCCACTATCCTACGCTCCTGAACTCTCTCCTCTCCTTATCTCCGCGAATCCGCTCGCGAGATGCTCCCGACACACGGCCACCACCAACCGTCGGCCGCGGGGGAGGTGGGAAGGGGGGGAGAAAATTTCTCGCTCCCCCCGTCTCTGTCCCACCACCGTCCCCGAGTAGAGATGTGGAGAAAACCCGGAATGGGGGCGGTGGCTGGTACTGATGCTGCGTCCGCCATCGGCGATATCCCAGTCGCTTTAGTTAGATTCGCACCGGTGCCCGCTCGCGTAGCTCTTCTTCTCCAGAATTTTCCGCGCTCTGTCATGCCCTAACACCGGCCCTCGCGCTTTTTCCCTTCGTTCCTTCTTCTTTCCTTTTTCTGCCCCCCTTCGTTGCCACCCCCCCCCAACCCCCCTCCTCCTGCCCCCCCCACAAGATTTCGCGAAAAGTGTCGGAAAAGTGCGAGTTGGCAAAAGTGATGGTGCTCGCGATTTTCCGTGCCCGGAAAATGGTGCTTCGCGGTCCTGACGATATTACAACGTCGTCTCCGGGGACGTCGGGCTGATGTCGTGTGCGTCGACGTCGGGCGGATGTCGTCGCCATTGGGGCAAGCACGTCTAGGATACCAACGAACATGAGCATGACGCTCGTACGGAAAGGTGGGGGAGGGTATATTTTTGGGTAGATTTTCGGAATTGGTAGTTGCTGGTTTTTTGAAGGGTTAAAGGTCTAGGGAAAACGGTAAGGGTTACTTATTTGGTGTAATGGACGGGAAAACTACCCTTATTGATGTGGAGGTTGTCTGGTGTGTGTAGAGCGCGTTTTCGTGTTCGTTTGGGTGGGAAAATTAGAGTTTTTGTATTTTCGTGCGAGGTTTCGTCTGTAGTGTCAACCTGGTTCTTTCCATCGTATCGGATTTGGCAAATGGGGTGTCGGTGTCATTTCCCGAGTCAATATTGACGCTGCGAAAAGCTTTTTCTTTGTTTTCCTTTGGATCGATTTCGTGCGTTTGGATTGGAGGGAGGTTTTTTGGGGGTGGTAGTTTTGTGGGGGGTTTGGTGGTTTTGGGTGAGGGAGCTTTTGGGGGAGCTTGAGTTTGTCATTGTGCTTTCATGACGCATACGCGATGATGGCCGCGCCCCAGCACCGAGCTCAACGACCTCAGTTTGAGCGTTCTCTGTTTGAGGAGGTGTTTTGTCAGATCGAGTTTGGGGGATTTTGCACTGTTTTGGATGGTTGGGGGTGTTTTGGGAAGAAAATGGTCGTTTTTGGGATCTGATTGGGAAATTACTGTAGGGGTTGAATTTATTTTTGGGTAGTTGATGGAGGTTGAAAGTGAATGCGGTTTTAGTGGGTTTTTGGACTGAAAAGCGACTCGAAAATGGTTTTATTGACCATTGGGGATTATTTTTGGGAATTTCGAAGTCTTGAAGGACAGGAGTTTGGAACTTTATGAAGTTTTGATGGATTTGGATTAGTTTTGGAGTTTTTTTTCGAATGGTTGAAGTTTTGAAACTTTGGGGATTTCGGATATTCTGGGATTTTGAAGTTTGGGAGAATTATGAAGTTCTGAAGTTTTGGAAGTTTCGGAAATTGTAGAAGGTTGAAAGTTTTGGTATTTCGAAATGTTTGGGTATTTTGAATGATTTTGAATTTAAAAAGGGGTTAGGTTTTGGGTTAGGGTTAGGCTTTTCAAGTCTCATAAATTGCAGAGGTTTTAGAGTTTTGATGAATTTGCATGTTTTGGAGTTTGAAAGTTTCGAAAATTTTAAAGGTTCGGAATGCTAAGGTTTGGAATTTTGCAGTATAAAAAATTATAAAATTATGAAGTTTTCGAAATTTTGAAAGATTTGAAGGTCTGGAGATTCGGGAATTTAGGGAATTTGAGGTTTTTACTAATTTGGATCAATTAAATCCAAAGTTCGGAAGCTGTGAAGTTATTGGTAGCTTTCGAAATGTTAGAATTTCTGTTTCAAGTTTTGAACTAATGTTGAGTTTCGAAATTTTCGGAGAATTACATTTTCAGCAAGCTCAAAAGTTTCGAAGTTTCGAAGAATTACAAAGTTTTGAAGCTTAAAGGTTGAACATTTTGAAATTTTAGATGTTTGAAGTTATGGAATTTTCGTAGGTTTTGAGAATTTTGCAAGCTTCGTAGTTCTAGAGATTTTTGAACTATCAAGGTTTAAAGAAAAATGTAAAAAATTTTCGAATTTCAATATTGTGAAGTTCTGAATTTCGGACAGTTTTGCAGTTCCATAGAGATTTAGGCATTTTTGAGTTTCGAAGCTTCAAAGTTAAGACAATTTTGACATTTCAGGAATTTGCAAGTTCTGTAGTTCTAGAGATTTCGGAATTTTGTAGTTTCAGAGAATTTGGAGAATTTTGAAAATGTTTGAAAATTTATTCCTGTGGAATTTTAGAATTTCGTATTAATATAATTTTTAATAAAATTCAATATTATTTTCGTAGTTCTAGAGATCCAATAATTTCGATGTTTTAAGGCTTAAATTTTTGAAAAATTTTTCAAGACTTGAAATTTTCGAAGTTTTGTAGTTGCAGAAATTAAAGCATCTTAAATTTTTGGAGAATGCGGAAAATTTTTTTTTTTCACTTTTCAAATTTCAGAATTTTTGAAATTCTGTATAGTTTGTCAGATTTGGAAGTTTGAAGTTTTAGAGAATTTCAAAATTCAAACAGAATTCCAACAAATTTTGGAGTTTCAAGCTTTTTATAGTTTTGGAATTTCTAAAATGTTCGACCTTCTGATGAAAAATTTCAAAGTTCAGCAGATCATCAGTAGTTTTAAAATTCTTCAAAGTCTTGGGATTATGAATTATTGACGAATTTCCCTGAATTTGGAAATTTTGAAGCTGTGTAAGCTTCAGATCTGATGTTGTAAAGTTTAGTCCTACCCTATATTAGAGTCGAGAGTAGTGTATTTCTCAACGAGTGCAGAAGGAGCTTTTTTTACGAATTTGAAGTTTGCAAGACGAGCCGAAGGCGAGTTCTGCAATCACATTCGTTAAAAAAGTCCTTCTGCACAAGTTGGGGACTATATTTTTTCCAACAACGTGGAGAAAATACGATTTTTTACGTTTTGAGCTGTGGAGAAAATCGCATTTTCTCCATGGCGTTGGGAAAATGAATTATCCACATTTTTTCTTCAACAGCGGTTCAAAAAACGCTCGAACTGAATCCGCCAAGAAAAAACGCTTCAATTTGACCTTGTACCAAGCGCGTGACGTCCCTATACCTGGTCTTTGGGCGGGTTACATAAAAAAAAAACTTTTTCACGTAAAAAAAAATGTTTATATAAATTCTGCCATGAAACTGAAAGAGGCCACGATTGAGTAACATTTTCATCCACAACGAGTTATTTATTTACATCGATCTAATCAGCAATCATTCCTCTATATATCTTACCTTGTCTATGAAAATGTAATACCTCAATTATTTTTCAAGTCATATCGAGAAAATAGTAAATTAAATATGATAATAATCGAGACAGATAACCGTAACTCCAAAAAATTTTCAAAAGCTCCCAAAAACGCCACAAAATCGAACATATGTGAAACGTTTAGTTTGAACCGTTTGACTACAGTCAGGTAACTAAATTGATTTGGTAAAACTGACTATATATTTAGTAACCAAATAACTAAAATTTAGTCGTTCTGATAGAATTAAAATTCAGCCATTAAGGACAGGTGTTTTTGACAAAAAGTTATGTTGTTATTGATATTTCAGGTTCTTTTGGTTGGATGTTTCGTTTTTATTGTGAATTATTTATAGGTATTGTTGAAAAACTTGTTATTATAGACCTCGAAAATGTCCGAAACTATACAGGAAGAAACGTCGGTTGAATATTTGCGATATGATAGTACATTATCGCTCGGGTAATGCTGATTTTAACGAAACGGTGAGTTACTGTCCGAGGCGGAGCCGAGGACTGTAATCGTGAGTTAAAATCAGATTTAACCCGAATTGTGCGATACTGTATTTTATGCGCATATAACCGAAAAAGACCTTCGAAGTACCACTTTTGAGGTTAGATGCGCATAATAAATCATAAATCGGAATTTATAAATAATAATTAATATAATATAAATAATATATAATATAATGAATATGTATATATAATAATATATAATATAATGAATATGTATATATAACAATATATAATATAATATAAATGATGATTTATAAATAATAAATCGGAATGTTGTCAAAAATACCTGTCCTCAATGGACGAATTTTAATTCTATCAGCACACTTACATAGGATACAAAGGATACAAAGGCAAGAATTGAACGGTTCAGAAGTCGAGCGAATATAACAAACTCCCTCAAATACACATATTACGTACACATAATTCGAGATGAAACCCGAGACTGATTTTTCTCTCCAGCTCGTACGAAAAATGCGAGCGTCGCGTTTTTGCTCTCGTGCCGGAGATTAAAGTAGGATCTACTTTTACACTCGATAGGTGTAGGTGATATTTCACAGGAAAGAAATTCCAAGTTCGTTGACTGCCGCAGCCATTAACCAGCGACCCACTTTTATACTCTCCTGTAAAATCGCTTTGACTGTTATTCTTTTATAGTACATTACTGTACAAGCGGGGTAAGTCGTTTTTGCAAAACGAAGGGTTGAATTCCGAGCCGAAGGCGAGGAATTTAATCGTTTTGCAATATCGAATTTTGCCCCACTTGTGCAGTACTGTATTTTACCCGATTCTAATCTCAAAGACCCTTTTTATGTATCACTTTTAGGTTAGGATCGGGTAAAAACATTTAATTTCGGATACTCGAAGTTTCCGGGATGAACTTCAAATTTGAAGTTTATTTCAAACTTCAATTGAACCAGTGTTGGTAACCGACGTCTATTCAAAACTTATTGAGTTTAGAAGTTTTTGAGAATTCTGAAAAATTG
>JAPYZK010004475.1:0-11923 GCA_030522785.1 Platygaster equestris
AACCTTTAAAGATATCCTGTTTCTGTCGATGCCAGAAACGATAAAATAATGTCCCGGTTGTTCGATTCCGTGTGATACGGAAATTGCAGTGAATGTCAGTAACCGTCAACAGGAGTTTTTCGAAGGAATACAATAATACATATCTCTTCTTGCGTCAGTAGTGCAAAGAAATCCGATGAGAAACAATGTAGCATCTGCTTTGGAAAATGTACTTATCGAAAATTATGTTGCGTATTATGGTAAGCTGATTACAGCGAAGTGCTGGGGAAACGAATCGTAGGTTCCATATTATCCCTTTCACTCCCCGCATTGTATTTGAGCATAATGGTGTAATCAGGTTTAGCGTCGCTTCGATAGATCTTTATTTCGCGAAAGGGGATGTAAAGCGTTTCGATAAATCGACGCCTTGAGAAAAACGAAGACGGTAGTGTAATATTCCGGAATAGTTGGATCAATATTCTGTCAATATTTCACAGACTCGAATCAGAGGTCAAATTAACGTCCATAAAGTTAGGTCGATATTGGAAAAACTTTTGAATGAGGTTGTCAAAGTCTTAATTGGATTCATTTTGGGAATTAATGTGCAAGTTCTGACCGTAGCTTCAATTCATCCGAATGAATTATGAGTAAGGAGATAGTAATTCGCCAATAAAAAATCTTTTGACATTTCTCAAAATCGAAATGAGGTTGGAAAAATTTCGTTCGCGTAGCTTGAACCAAGTTATAAAACTAAAAATGAAAGGAAACTAGAAATTGAACGATGATTTTCATTTCACATTTTGAGTTCCGAAAATCTCCGCTGGAAATATAAAATCGAGTACATAAATCTGTTCGTATTACATTACATGATTTCACTCCATTTTCTCTCTACAGCATACACTTCGGATTCACTTTATGTCCATCAAGCGGACGAAACAAACAATTTAGACAAATGAACGTAGACAACGTATTGTTCACGGATCGTGACACCTGTGTAATGCTATTAATAATATTCTGAATGCCTGAAATGTGGTGAATAGACCACTCGCGACGTCATATACACCCTATATACAACAAAAAAACTGCGTAGTGTAAAGTGCCTAACTCCGCCCCCTCCCCCCCTTAGCTTTTTTGGCTCTAACTTATAAACAAACGAGTTTTTTCGTCCCAAACAAATCCACTCTTGTACTTCAAAGGGTCGGTAACGGATTCCTGGAATCATATTATTTCATTTTGGTTTTGATAATCCAAAAAAAAAAAAATTCATTTTCGCTTGTTTCTAAAATGTGGTCTTAATTTCGCCCCCCTACTTCTTTTCATGTAAATGATGTAAGTAATTAAATATTAGCAAGAGCAATGTTTTCATTAGCACTTATTTGCAAAATTCGCACACACACGACAGAAATAATTCAATAATATTTGAAATTACACAAGATATTTAACAATTATAGAAATATATAACACTATTACAAATTATTGTTAACTATCCACCAATATTCAAATATATGATTATTTTATATTCACCAACATACGAAATATTTACTTAGTTCAGAAATATACAGTAATAATGAAAATTGAGTGGGACACCTTATGGTGGGGGGGGGGGGGGGGGGGGGAGAGGTAAACATTTATGAAAAAAAGTAAAAAATGTAACATAAATTTTTTCAATTAAAAATGCATTGCACACAAAGGATGTGGACACGATAAGGAATATTTGAATGTGGATAACATAAAAATAACACACATCGTTATAGTGGAACGAGTTCTCGAAGTGGCCGAGTTCCTCACAATTTAGAGGATGGAAAAACCTCAGCTCGTGTAACTTTCCAGAAAAAACAGCTATTGACACGAGATTTGATGCAAACGCGTTCGTAACAAACGCTAGAAGTAAAGGATAATTATTCAGAAGGTGCAGCACCTCCAGGCAAAAATCAGCTGGGGATCGGAAGTAGGCACTTTACCGTATTACTTTAGTTTTTTACATTCTTAACCAACATGACGAATTTTTATTAATTCCATTGTATTCACTTCAGTTTCATGTTTCGTAGACATCAATTGAAAGCTCTCATTCCCGTTCTGAATTCCATAAATCCAGAACTATACAAGTTAAATGAAATATAAAAAACCATAAATTTGAGTTATAAGAAATTTTCACTTGTTGATCAGACCCACTATAATCAGATAAAGTTCTGAAATTATGAGATTTCGCTTCTCCCCTTCTTCTCCTAAAGAAAAAAATGTGTTCGGGTGCCTATGGATAGAAGCGAACGGTTCCCGTAATAAGTCATCCGGAGAAGCGTGCTAGACGACGTCGCGCCCCTCCGCCACCCCCGAAAGGGGTGATAGATCAGCCACTTACTTCCGGACCCGGGTCCAAGGGTGCTTCGAGCCCTTGTTGGGGGCGCTCCCCTCGCAACGCGTCGTCTGCCGGCATTATTCAGCCGGGGCAGGTCAGGATGCGTTAAAGTTCGCGACGCCTTGGCGCTCAAGGACGAAGCTCCGCATTAGATCGCGCAAACTGTCTCATCATAAGTAGAAACTTGTCCCCGAGTGTAGTTTCGGCCTTAGTTGCGTTACTCATTTGAGTTATGTCAATGAAGTATTCCTAGTTCGCCCCAGGTCGCTGCGCTCTAGTACCTCGGCGACAAAGGATGATTTGCCTTTGGGAGGGGTGATGGGAGAAATTGAAATTGGATTTTCGAACACTCGTGGGAAGATGGATATTGTGGGGATAGCCCACAATGATGAATTGTTTTTGTTTTGGGGAGAAGAGTTTTGGATTTTGAGTTGTTGGGTAGAGTATTGCTTTCGGGGTGATTGAATTTTTGTTTTTTTGAAATTTTTCATGAATTTCGGAGCATAAGCGAACTTCACTGGAGAATTAATGGACGAAATCAATGATGGACACAATTTTTTGTTTCTAGCTTCTGTACTATTCGACAGTACGTGTACGAGAAACTTGAGTTATATAAGGATTGTTTTGAAAGGTACTAGTAACTGGTTATTTTCAGCCAGTGCTTTTGCGTGTGACTTGCGCTTTTTTTTACCGTACGGATGAAAAAGGGTCGAATGAAGACATAGATATTATCCTCTACCACGTCTTTAGCTCAATTTTCTCGTTTGGCTTTCCCAGTCTCTACGAAAAAATTTTTTGCTGCGCCAGCCAAAAATCGCTGATCGCCTATTTGTCCCTCTTTTTCCCATCGCATATTTTGAGCATATAGCTAGAAAATTTCGTAGTTTGTTACTGGACAAATGTGATCAAAAAACGTTTAAAGTTTTTTAATAAGGTTTAATGTACCAACTTTTTTTTCTTGAGGTGATAATGAAATGAAATTAAACATCGCCGAATCGATCGAATTTTTAGCTTCTTAGTAATTTCTATCGAATCAATACTTACTCGACAGCATTCCTATCTTGGGTCAGATAGAAATAGAAATTTGCCTCTTTGATGCTTGGTCAATAATTAATGCACGGTCCAGAATTGGCGCACTCACCTGATCCCGTTTTCTTCGGTTATTCGACATCTAGGACACGTCTAACAGGTTGCTCAAAAGTAGTCCTGTGTTTTTGTGTTCCAGTGACCAAGCTGAGGGAGCACTGGGACGAGGCCAACTCCAAAGTGATGCAAAGAAAGACGCAACTGGACGCAATGTTGATCGACAGCCAGCGCTACGAAGCCAAGAGAAACGAGGTAGAAGTCTGGCTGTCGCGGATGGAAACTCGTCTCGAGAGGATGCGAGCTGTCGGACACACCGCAGACGTCCTCGAAGCCCAGCTCAGGGAGCAGAAGGTACGTAACGATGATTTACGTTTTCCGTCCCTCGGCGTTACATTCGAAAAGATTCTGTAGGTTTTTACGAATCACGGTTTTTTTGCACTGACAAATATTCACCGTGGCACTAACTGTAAAAATACTTGAGTTCCAATAGTGAGAATGAAGATCTTACCGGATTGATATAATATTATAGTTGTTGCAACAAAAATTGTTGAAGTTTAAATACGAAATTACGAAAATTGACGGAAATATATATGAAATCAGTTACGAAATGGATTTATTACTACAGTTTATTAATTGAACCCTAGGGTTTTTTTTTACTTGTTAAAATTTTAAGATGTAGCGTTGATTGAAAGGTATAACAAGTATCGTAAAACATGTGTTTATATTATGAATACATATTTTACGATACCTGTTATGTCACATTTTTCTTGACCCCCCCCCCCCCCCTCCACCCTAGGGGCATTATGTAATGTATGGACACTATCTTTTTTTAGAAACTAGATTTGGTTAACGCGCCTGTTAGGCACGTGACTGCAAAAAGTTTCATAATATGCATTACTTTCTGATTGAGGGGGGTATGACCTTGACTTCTCAAACTTTAATCAGTATATGTATATTGGCCTCGTCGCGGGGTAAGAAATTCGACGCATTTTACGAAAAAAATTGTTACTCGCTATTTTTTCATAAACAATTTGTCATATATTATTGATTCTGTAATTTTTCTGTAAGCCGAAAAATTTTAAAAGCAAAAAAAAAAGTTCCTTACTCACAATTTGTTTATAAACAAATTTTTATCATTGATTCATTGTCTAATTTGACCCAAGCCGACAAATTTAAAAAGCAGAGAAACGATTATATTAACAATTTTCGCACAAACAATTCGTCATTGTTTATCGACTTTCCAGTTTGTCTCAAAGCCGAGAAATAAATGATGCTAAAATTACTTTTTCAATCTACAATTTGTTTTTGAACAATTCATTATTGTTCATTAATTTTTCGCTTGGACTCAAGGCCTAAAAAATAAAAAACTGAAGATAGCCCAAAAAATCTTCATTATTCCGAAATTATTCATCAGCAAATTGTCTAATAAACAAAACATAGTTAAACAAATAATAAAAGAACTTTACATTGAGTTGGTAACAAAACCTGACAGATAAATTCGAAAGAGGACATTTCCATCATTCTAATTATCTCGCGGTGTTCATCCGCAGGCAGCCAATCAGAGCAGGTTTCAAAAACTTGAATCGCCAACTTCAGGTGTTACCGGTGTGTGGTTGTTATTAACAAAAAACACCATTTTTTCGCACTGAGCCGTTTACTAATGACCTCACCCATCAGAAACACCCATTTTTCGATTTTTCTTTTTGTTACCTACTTTCGCGAATTTTGCAACTATCTTTGTTTATAACAGAAAAATATTGGTTTTTTTCTCAAAAGCGCCGGTGGTTTCGTAATCTACGTGAAAAATCCGATATTTTGACACCGACAAAAAATTTTTTGCAACATTTTTAGGAAAAATAGCTTAACTAAACATTTACCACAGTGTCAGATTTCGAGTGGTTTTTTCATATACGCAAATTTTTAAACTCCCATTTTCAGTCGTTCCACGCGGAGCTCCATCAATACAAACACCAGGTGGAGTTGTTTAACCAGCTGACACAAAAACTCATCGCAGTTTACCAACAAGATGATACCAGCCGGGTGAAAAAAATGACCGAGACCATCAATCAGAGATATAACAATCTCAACACAAGGTGAGTTCCACGAGAAATTTTTATTTTCATATACTGATCGAAGGACGAGTAAGTTTGGCATGTATTTTCTCTTGCTGGAATTCCATGCTCCAAAAGTATGAGATACATGCATTTAAGTCATCAATTTTGTATACAAATCTCGAGTACGCCACTGTTTTGTCTCTTTACGAGGTTTTTCGGCGCACATCATAGTTTGTCTTTACACAAAAGCGTGAAATACTCCTATGTTTTCGGAGAACGTTTTCTCTCTCAGAGTTTATAGCTTAAAAAAAAAGTTTTAATCAAATGTACAGTGTGAAAAACATACAGAGCTTTGCAATTTGATTAATCTCGCTTCGAGGAAAACAAATGTTCGGAGATAACGTACAAGCTTTACCACGCGCGACGAGCTACACAAAACGTCTCTTATTCGAACGATAACATTTATTTATCGTCGTGAGGGGGGACGAGCTTTTCCTGGATCGTAGGGGATTAACGTTTCTTTAATCGATGGTTTGGAGGAATTTTGTGTTTGAAGTGTTGTTGGGGGTTGTAGGTTACTTTTGGAGATTATTTGCGAGAATTCGAATTTTCGGAAAAATGTTAAAACTCTTATTTATTCACTCCGAAATTTTTTTGGAATTGGAAGAATTTCATACTACTTGTGGAGCTTCAAAATATCTGAAGAGTGTAATTTTCTGAAATTTTTGAAACTTTGCAGGAGGTTAAAAAAAATTAGAACACTCAATTTTTCGATATCGAATTCAGTGATGTTAAGTTCCAAATGAATAAATTTATGACGTTATGAATTGCAGTATCGTCAATCGAGGAAAATTGCTACATTCAGCAATGAATTCTCTGCACAACTTCGACCGGTCGCTGGATAAATTCCTGGCCTGGCTCAGCGAGGCCGAATCAACAATGGAGGGCCTCGAAGCAGAAGCCGATCGCTTAGGAGCACGCAGGGATCAAGGAGCGCTCAGGCGGCCGCAACATCAACTCAAGGTGAGTCAACCGACACTCTTATTTTCACTTCTTGAGTTGCATGAATGCTTTTATTCGATCGTGATTTTCCGGAAATATTTTAAACTCGGCGCGACCGCGGAAATGAATGTACGAATTTTTTTTATTACGATGTTGAGGAGAAGTTTGTTGCGATTTGGACTTGCTTGGGAAAAAGCATAACATTTTCAGACTTCTTCAATGATTGAAAAAAAATACGAATATTCTGGATTCAGACTGTTCCAGAAACGATTATAATTTTAGTGTTTTAGAGTTGTTACCCTAGTGATTTTAGTTTTTATAAAAACCTTTAAACAAATTTCTGTAACAATTTTTGTTGGGTCGAATTTTTGTGAAAATTTTTATAAGGTCGGTTTTATAAAAGTTTTATCAAATTTGCATTTTTTATAGAGTGGTTTTATAAAAGCTTTATAAAAACATTTTTTTTTATTAAAAATTTTTTTTTTAACATTTTTAAAAATATGCAAAAATTTGTCTAGCCTTTTCTAAATCATTTTGCTAATGTATATCATTACCAGTATATGATTTTTCATCAGTTTATGAGGCTGTAGCTCCAATTTCGTTTCGAAAGAAATGAAAAAATTTATTGGAGGCAACGGGATTTGAACTTGCGACCTTGGCATCAGAAATGCGATAGTCAACTTTCTTGTCCATCAAATCTATGTCAATTTGGATGCTCATTTTCAATTTGAGTTGAAGAATTTTGAAATCATATTAAATTATATGTTTTTACGTTTTATAATTGCTACAAAACGTTACGAACATGATTTTCTATTTTCTTGTGTAATAAAAGCGTATCAAATATGACGATGAGAGAAATTACATCGATCGGGAGAGTTTTTTTTTTTTGATAAAAATGTATAACCTTTAATGAAAATCGCAAAGTTTTTATGAAAATGAAGATTTTATGAGAAAATTTGAAGGCTTTCAATTGTTCTTATAAAAAAACAGGTGGATCGTATGAACATTTTGACAGATTTCATAAAAAAAATTTTTCATCAAGTTTTTATGAAATCACTTTATAAAAATCGAAAATTTTATATAACTTCCATAAAATCGACCTTATAAAAAAACGAATTTTCATTAATAATTCACTGGTTTTATAAAAATTTTGCCTGTTTTTTATAAAAACTACAATCACTAGGGTACAGCCCTGCAAAATTTAGGAAATTTAAATTTCCTTACAAAATAAGTATCTCGTGGAAAAAAATTAGATTTTTAGGGAAAATGGACACAAAACTGTTGATTGAAATTTAAAATTGACCCTGGTCCGAAAAATTGCAATAATTTATGTGGACTCTATGACTCCCAAAAATTTTTGCGATCGTTTTCATCAATTTTTCAAACCTTTTCAAAAATTGCCCAATTCGGAAAAATGTACCTAGTATTCCTAGAACTATCCGTAGTTTGTTTTTACCCTGTTAGCCAAGTTTTCGCACTCTATTGAAACTACGGAAAATTTACATTCCTGACACTCCCATGGGACATTTCCAGAAATATTGTAATATCACAATTTCTCTCAGTTGATGAACATCAACTATGCACAGGGTAAAGCAACTTTTCCACATTTTCGATGAAATTTTCCATCGTCCTAAATCGATCCAGTCGCTCGAAAGCAAAAAGTAATCGATTTTGCGCTCCCAGTGCACGTTTACCAGAGTTAACCTAGTTAATGTCACGTTTATTCGACGCTCGGAGTTTATGCTTTCGGAACGAAATATGGGAGTTATAAACTTTGATAGAATACTTATTTTCGACAGTAAATTTTGTAAAATTTCAAGTACCTCATTACAGTAACCTGGAGCAACAATTTATTACATTGCTTGTGAGCTTCGTGTAACTCGAAGTATACAGAGCTTTTAAATTAATGAATAATCATTCACTGATGCTGTTTTATGAGTAATCTGTATGGAAGTTGCAGACGGTACTCGAAGTTGCGAGAGTTTTTATCGATTAACGATGTCGTCTCTGTACTGTCGGAGTCAATTGCCATTGATACGTACACACGTGCCTGCACCCAGTCATCACATATTCTATAGCCCCTTTCTGAATAGTGCGGTGCGATGAACTCACCTGCCTGTTGTTACTTTTATAATTTATGGTAATAGGAAGGGACGAGAAAGTTCATGTTTTAAATAAATGTCGAGTAGCATCAACCTGCTACGAAGACGATCTATAGATCGAATAACTATAGAACCAGGGAAAAATTGTGATGCACCTGGAAGATGTGGATGTACTTTTTTATCGTAATTTCTGAAAAACAAGGAGTAATTTGAAAACATTTCGCCAGTTTAGGAATTTTTTGTGAAAATTTCGTTGCACTCTAAAAATTTTGGAAAAGTACAGAATTCTCTATTATTTTTCGTAATCTCACGAATCTGGGTGGAAGTTTGAAAATTTTTTCAAAGCACGGTGAACTTTTCTCAATACAGGGAAACTGGAAAAATTAATGAGAAATATCTAAGTTTTGGAAATTTCGGGTATTTTTGAGACTTGAAAATTTACATATTTTTAGTCAAGTTGCAATAATTTGGAATTATATTAAAATTTACGTATAAGTTTGTAAGTTTTAGTAAAATTCTCGAAATTCATACTAGAATTTGATAATTTTTCGGAGTTTTTTGGGATGACAAATTCTTAAATGATTCGGAAATTTAATTTTCGAAGTACGGAAAATTTTTTGTGGGATTTTTCAAAACTTATTTAGAAAGTTCATAATAAATTCTGTGAAATTTTGAAAAGTAGAAAATTTTTGAACTTTTGTAGTCAGTCACATTTACTGTCATATAAAAGTAAAAAAAAATGTCTGAAAATATTCAGTGTTGATGATGAATTTTTCGAAATTTTGAAAAGTGAAAAATTTTCAAACTTTTGTAGTCCATTACATTTACCATCATATAAGAGTAAAAAAAAATGTCTGAAAATATTCACCTCAATACGACACATGTGTATACACAGATATTTGTATTTACATGTATATATGTATATTCATATATGCATATTTGCATATTCATGTATATATGTATATTTGCATATTCATGTATATATGTATATTCACAGATATTTTCCAAAGTTCCCAAAAATTGTAAGAATCCCTTATCAATTTCGATTTATGTTCATACATCATCACAATTTAAAAAAATCAACGTAGATACGAAATGAAACATTTTCAACTCGCAATTATGCGTTCCTCGCAAAAAAGAACTAACTTCACAAAATTCTTCGGGCGCTTAGTTTCTGGGGTCATATATTTTCGTTTTCTACGTCTCTTCTAAAACGGTTCTCACTGTTGCACTCTGAAATCGATTTCGTTTCTATAATCACCCATACCTATTTCGCAGTCCACGAAACCGCCATTTTCAGTGTTCGTATTTAGGGAAAAAAAAATTCACGTTGACCCTTAAAAAAAGACATGCCAAGTCCGACATGGCAATCGTCGAATCCTGGTTGACAGAGTGCTTCAAGGCTTGTTATAGAAAACTCAAGTGGCGTAAAAAGACGCGAGGCAACAGTACGAAAAGCGTCGTATTCGTGACGCTGGCGTCGCGCGGTCTCGCAGCGAGTACTCCAAGAGTGTGTTATCGATCGCACGGCGTTCGCCGCTACAAAGCGAAAAAGAGAAAGTGTTTGGTCGGATGATATCTGCTCGAGCCCGCAAACCGAACTAATAATTCACGTCGCGGCAGAGAAAACGCTCCTTCCGAGTTAAAATTTCAGTCATTTAATCCCGATATAACCGGACGGAAATAATGGTTACTCGTTTTATTGTTCGGATAAATGGAATGGTTTTCCTTTGTTACCCGAGATTTTTCCGGTTGAAAAAAATCTTGAATTAGTTTGAAAACAGGAACATAATCTTTTTTCGATGATTTTCCGCAAGACATTTTTTAACGGAGTAAAACTCCGAGACTATAAAATATAGTAATTTTATTTGGAAATTCGACAATTTAACTCAGGAAATTGTAGAAATTCGAGTATCAAGGAATTTTGATGTTCATGACTTTAATTTAGTATTTGGAAGTCTACATTAGGAAATCCGAACATTATATATATTTTGGAAACAAGTTTCTCACAAGATGAATCTTGAGTTTTACTGTTGTTTTTCGAGTTTTTCACTGTAAACTTCAGAAATTCGTGTAGGTATTCTATTTTGTCAATGCACAAATTTATCTCTAAGAAATTAATCACTCCATTTCGTAATAAATAGGAAAAACGTGACACGACGGTTTTGAGGGTGAAAGCAGCACACGGAACACGTAATTTTCAACGTTTAATTTGCGACATGACGATAAATGCGCGAGATTAGCGTGCAATGATGGTCATTGTGTGACGTATTAAGAGTCATTTGTGTAAATGTGGGCGGATTAGGGCATTTCAGAAAATTTGTGTAGGTTTTTCTTACCGTCCAAGATACCCCCATTTCGGCAGGAATGTTTATCATTAATTCTCGTGCAATCAACATCAGTGATGACATAATTCCGCAAAAGACTTGAAAATTCGTCAATTATCTGTACAACAGATAATCATCACCCACCTCAAAGTCGATGATAGAAAATTATGAATGAAGGAACGCTCGAATATCGCAAGTTATCATGTGAATGATTGCACTCAGATCGATTTAGTTTTTTAGGTTAAATTCACTGTTACGATAAAATTCCTCAAGCTCGCATCTTTCACAATATTAGCCCTGTGCAACATTGATTTTCTGTAACCAAAAACGTTTGCTACCCCAGTTTTCGATGAAAATCTACCAATTTTTTTGTCGAACACGAAACCAACGCAGCTGTGTAACCTGTCAGTAATTTTCATTCCAACGGGAACCCCCACAAGCTCGAATTATTATTATTTAATGCCGGTCCATGTAGACCCGTGTTAAGCTTCTTACATAAGATCCGGTTTAATCCCGTATTTCGTGAATTTTCGTAAATACCAAGCGAAGCATCTCGCAGTCACGAGAGGAACGACCCAAAATAACATCCTTGCAGTTTTGGAAATTTCACATTTTGATGACACAAACCTCAAACCCTGTGAAAATGGAAGCTCCGATAAATACCTCACATTTTCCGAACGTCAAATTGGTCAACACTAGGGATTTTTATTCCGAGCGAATTCTGTTCGAACCGTGCTGGGTCATTAGCAAGGTTCTGCAATGATATAACATTGCATATCATCGCATTGCCATTACAGCGATCAGAATCTTTCAAATATCGTGCTGGCTTTTGTATAAAAGAGTATATTTTGAGTCTGCTGGAATCATACGATTGCAACTATGTTATTTTTTCAACATGTGATTAAAGGTAATCTTTTAAGAGTTTAGAACGCACTGTACCACATTCGAAATTTCAATTAGTACTCTAGATTTCATCTAATGCGATCCACTCGTGATTTTTCATAACTGATCGATGAC
>JAPYZK010004476.1:0-19125 GCA_030522785.1 Platygaster equestris
TCCATGCTTATTACCGGGCGAACAATTTACTGACTGGATGATTTCTACGTTTTTCATTGAACGCTTGCCTTTCTAAAGTCGACTGGCTTGTCGATAATCGAAGATATTTGTGATTGATAATATGATGACATTTTTTCAACTGTTAAGATGGTGCGTTTTTTTGAAAGTTGTCATGTTTCAAGGGCATTTTTTTCTCACTTGTGAAGGACGGCGATTTCATTCACGGCATGATTTGTTGGAAGACGGGATTTTTTTCACTTGTGAGGGAAAATACAGTCCCTAATTTGTGCAGAAGGACCTTTTTTCAATGGAGGTAATTGCAATACTTGCCTTCGGCTCGTCTTGCAAACTTCACATTCGTGAAAAATGTTCCTTTTGCACAGGTTCAGTACTATTTCCTACGGTGTCGGAAAATTTATCAGGGACGTACGCAAAGGGGTTTTGGGGGTTGAAACACGCCTCGAAATTCGGAATGGAGTAAGATATTTTTGTGATAAAATTGAGTTCAAATGGTATAAATCAATAAAATTTGTCCTTTGAAATCAGATTTCGGATGAATCTTTGAAAGATTTATTGACTATTATTCAATTTATTGAGATTTTTTGAATTTTAGAAAAATTGGAGAAATTATCAATTTTGAATTATTCCGAAATTATAAATTCAAGTGACCTAATTAAATTTGAAGAATTGAAATATTTTTTTTAGAGAACTGACCGGTTTATAGAGAACCTACCAAAAAAACAAAGGCTGAAATCGAAACCCCTAATTCATTCATTTCCGGAATGACGCGATACTGGATTTAAACATCAGTCAAGCAAACATCGATACGTTTTGTTCTCGGAAACAATGAATTGTTCGCGGGCATCGCATACATCACTCTGATTCACAAAAAAGCATCGGCAGAATGATTGCTGTTTTTGACAGTCATTACATAAAGAAGATTGATCAGATAGACATTTTTTATCGGTATCGAAATCGCGCATTCATCGCAACTTCAATATGCATTCATGTTGGAAAAGAATTAAATCAATTCTTTTCGTGTGATGAACACTCATTTTTTTGCCTGATGACTATCCATAAAGATTTTGAGATAAAAAAACTCGAAAATTGAGACTTTTTGAAGTAAGACTTTTTTTTGGGTCAATATTATCTTTACGTCCGTTATCACACCCTCAACTTGAAATTTCGAAATTCTATCTCATAACTTTGAAATTTCAACTCGAAAAAAACTCTAATCGACAACTTCCGAAATTCCATATTGGTAATTTTGTTAACTATTAAATTTTTTTTCGACAATGCAAGCATGGAGCCAGGGAGAAGACTGATTTTGGAAAAAAAGTAAAATAATACTGATTTTCACAAGTGTCAACGTTTTTGAGAAACTCGATAATATTTTCAACATTTCAAGATTTTCAACAATTTTGGGAATTTTCAGAGTTTTGAGGGTTTCGAGAATTTCAGAAGTTTTTAGAAGTTTTAAAATATTGACAATTCCAAAAATTCGGGGAATTTCGGAGTTGAAAAAAAGTTCAAAAAATTCATAATATTTCCATAATTGTTGGAATTACGAAAACTTCACGAATTCTTGACATTTTAAGAAACTTGATGATTTCAGATATTTTCAACATTTGGGGATTTTTTTCAAATTTTGAGAATTTTCAAAGTTTGAAGTATTTTGAGGATTTTGGTAGCTATTGGAATTTTGAAAATTTTAAGAATTTCGAAATTTTCGTGAATCCCGGAGATTTGTAAAAGTTTCTAAAATTCCTGAATTTACATTATTTTCATAATTCTTGAAATTACGAAAATTTCACAAATTCTTCACATTTCGAGAAACTTGATCATTTGGAACATTCAAAGATTTTCAACAATTTAGGAAATTCCGAAAGTTTCTAATATTTTGACAATGTTTAGACTTTCACAAATTTTACAAATTTCATAAGTTCGAAAAAATTTCGAAAATCTCAAGAATTAAGACAATTTCCATAATTCTTGAAATTTCGAAAATTCCACGAATTTCTAAAATGTCGAACAACTTTTGTTTAGTTGGAACATTTTCAACATATTCCAAGATTTCTGACTATGTTTATGAATTTCAAAGTTCAGAGAATTTTGAAAATTCATACACTTTTTGTAATGAATTTTCAAAATTCCCAGAATTTCAAAAAATTTTGGATACTTCAGAGATTTAAAGAAGTATTGAAATTCTGAAAATTTCACGAATTTCTGAAACTTACAGAAACTTTATAATTTTGAACATTTAGAACATTTCAAGATTTTCAACAGTTTCGCGAATTTTCAAAGTTCTGAGTATATTGAGAATTACAAAAGTCTACAGAATTTCGACAATCTTAAGAATTTCAAAAATTTCGTAAACTTCAGAGATTTCAAAAAGTTCCGAAAATTCTGATCATTTCCGAAATTTTCATAATTCTCTAATGAAACTTCACTTCTTGAATTTGTTGAATCAATTCTAAGTAAAAATCACATTACCCCCCCCCCCCCCCCCCCCCCCCGAACGAAATTTATTATTCATTAAATTTCTATTTTTTATTAGATTTATTATTTATGGCTACGTCCTTGCGGCAGTGTCAGTTGATCATCCTAGAAAGATCCTTCAATGTTCACTAGATTCAAAAATCACTTAAATTTGACGGAATCAAAGTTTCGATTTCCCAAAATCCAAAATAACAACAACGCTCCATCATTTAGCTGAAGTTTGACTGCCCAATGTTTTTTCATAAACAGGCATTTGATTGTCGAGCCAAAATCAAACTAAATTACCAATATACGTATATTGAAATTCCATACCGTTGTTCATGTGTCGACTCGTCGATTTGTAATTTAGCGGCGCGCAATTGTAGCTTGACTCGATACTGACGATACCTGGACGCCGTGGCCCCGACGCCCCCCATACCCCCGCTCCCATAGTATCTGCAACCCAAAAATACATATCTTCAGTCCAATTTTCAATTCCACCAAAATGAATCCAATATCTCCCCCTCCCCCCTCCCCAGAAACACTTTTCCACTTGCAATACTTCGTTCGTATAACGGCTTCCCAATGAAAGCACGAGTAACAAATTAATATGCAGAAAAACGTTTTTCCACGACAGCGCTCTCGCTACATCCATTACGAATTTTGATGGAATCTCGTATACACAACGGGAGTTTCTCGACGATGAAATCATTTTTTGCGCAGACCGTAGAAAAAATGTTGACGAAATTAAATTCGCTATTTTAAAACCGGGTATTGCATTTCCATTGCGTGTTTGCGTAGGTAATGAGGTTTGACAGAGGTTTTTTCTGGTCCGTTTTTGATTCTAATGTAAATGGGGAAACAATGAGTTTCCTTTGAGGCTCGTTAATTTTGCAAGACACGAGTTTATTCCAGCACGATAGCGATCGGAGACTGGCACGCCGAAAGGTACCTCCGACACGGAACCAATAAAAAGATTTGATAGTCTGTACAATTACTGTCGGATTACATTCGACCGCAGTGATAGGCTATTTCGTTTCATGCTTTCTCCCGATTTTACCTATTTTTCTCGATGAAAAGAAATTGATACAAAAATCGAGGGTGTGCGGGATAGGGAATCTCGGGACTGATCTCGCGTCAAGAACTGGTCAGTTTGGATAAGAAAATTGGGAACATACGAAAATTCGAGTCATTGATGTTTTTCTGATCCAATGGCCGACTTCCAAATTAAAGGATCAATGAATTAATGTGTACATAGTCCGGTGGATTTTAGGCGAGTAATTCAGTGATGACTGAAAATTTGTGAATTGGAACTGAAAATTTGTTCAATGTTTGCGTTTTTTGAAAATTTGCGGGAAAAAAGTATCATAAAATACGAAATTTGAATGGGTTAATGATTTATATTTTAATATATATCAATCTAGTGATTTTCGTATCAACAATAAAACGTAAGTAGATTTGAATGAGAAATTTTTCAATCACGAAATGTATATCAAAAAAAATTTTCCACTACTGATGTTTTTGGAAGTTCATGAGCCAAAACCAAAATATTTAAAATTTTCCGAATTTCAAATGAAAGAATCCAAAAATTCGGAGCTGATAAGGTTTATAATTCATGCTATCCATTCAGTAATTCGAGTGTCAACATAAAAAAGTAGTAAGTTCAAATAATAAAGTTTCAAAATTCGGATAATTTCATATATTATACATTTGAAACTCTAAAAACTCAAAAACTTAAATTTCAACATTCGAACATTAATGATCTCAAACTCAATTAATCCCAATGGAATAAAAATTTTTTTTTCAAGTACGCCATTCCGTAAATTCATCTAAAATTCGAAAAATGGCGAATTCAAAATCAAAACCTCCGAAATCTACCTCGTACTAGATTCATAATTAATTTTCCTCATTGCAAAATGTCTCTTCAATATCCAAAAACTCAAGATCTCGCAATCTTTCGTCTACAAAAATTCAACTTCAAAAACTTTTCGATTTCAATCGTCAATAACAAAAAAAACCCAGGGAATATATCCCTCGCCCAAAAATACATCAAAATTTCCACTCAAAATGATTCAAAATCCCCCTTCCTAAAACACAGCTCCAGCCAAAATTCGTTCATCCCACGAATCAACACGATAAAATTCTCGTCACTCAACCAAAAAGAAAAAAAAGCACATCCGACTCACAAATGAACAAAAAACAAGATACCGAAAATCAAATTTCCCCGAGTAAAAAGAAATCGATTCGCTGAACGAAAGAAACAATAACAACGACCCTAATAACAATAAGTGCGAGAAAAAGGCGACGGCAGTAATGAGGGCTCGAGCGGTTTCCGCTCAACTCGTCCGGGGCGCAATTGAAGTAATTACAGCGCGGTGTCATTCGATGAGGGCGCATCAGCAGCGATACGGTTTATTGCTCGGCTCCGGGAGACGGAGACAGAATAATGTGCTTCGGCTCAAATTACAGGACACCTGCACGTCCGGCGTTTCTCTGGCTGCGGCCACGAAACTCCTTTCATTATTGTTATTATGCGCACACCGGCCGGCCTTTCTCCCACATAATATCATACGAATTCATACATATACATGTTATGTATTACGGAACAGTGGAGCAGACAGGGATGACGTACGTCGAGTCGCACGGGCTCGCAGCAAATAACCGAGCTTATGACAGCCGGTGTCATGACCCGTTACGTTTGTCCAGACTATTGCCTAATCCTTTAACCCTTCATGAGTTCATTCGGGACTTTATGGGGGGCTGGTGGTACTGAGTGATCTGCAGTTGCTGCAGGTACTGAGTTTGTCAAAGGCTGTTTTGGACTACGGGGTGGTGGATTTATCTCCGAAGTTTGGATTGAATGTTTTTGACCCACGTGGGTTTGGAAATACTTCGAGTGTTTTTGAATACTAGAGACTTTGAGGAATTTTGAGAATCTTTGGGATTCGGGAATTTTTTTAAGATATCTGTATGTGAGCTTTTTTGGGAATTTCTGGGTCATTTTTATGATCGAATTTGAAATTGACATTTTTATTATCGAATTTGACAACATTGTTATTACAGAATTTTATTTGAGGTGCGTTTCAGTTTACGAGTGGGAAAGTTATTGGATTTTGACTTCGTGTACGAATGAGTTAATTTCCGGATTGTTATTGTCGACTCACTACGAATTTGAAATTTCAACTCTGAATAATTTATTGAGACTAACTAACATGGGTGAATCAAATTTACCATACATGAAAATTTTGTACTTTTATATTCTCAGAACTCATTTCATGATTTTTCTCAAAATCTTCACCAGGAATGATAAAAAAGTCAATTTTGGACTGTGAAATTGTGAATTTATTTATGGAGTTCGAAATGAATTTCGTTGACGTACGAGGGTTTATTTTAGGGATCCGTAAATACTTTGAGTATTTTTGAATACTTGTAGAGACCTTTCGGAATTTTCTAAAAATTATTGGATTCAAATTTTTCGAAGATATCTGTAAACTTTTGAGAACGTCTGTGTAATTTCACTGATTGAATGAAATAATGCTCACAATATTTCAACTAATTATGTCCTTACGAGTACGCAAATTATTAGAAATTGTAATTTAAATTCCTCAGTATTAAAATTCAGAAAATCAGAGTCAAAAATGGCCAAAATCTGAGACATCGTGTACAAATATTCGAATTACTCCAATTTTAGATTGTAATTCAAATTACTATCTAAAACTATAGCGATTCAACAACCAACTTCTCATTCTAAATTTCAATTCTGTCTAAAAAACCAATCAAAACCAACTACTATAGCTGTTACGAAATTTACCAAGCTCTAAAATTCCACCCCTAAAAATTCTCAGAACTCAGCTCATAATTCATCCCAAAATTCGCACCAAAAATCCAAATTAAGTAGACAGTATCCAACCCCCACCAAATCTCGACTAAACCTTTTTTTCAACTCATTCCACCCCCAAACACGGCAATATACCAAAGGCAGGCGTTCAATCTGACAAATGTGACCGTGCGTGATTCAGTGGAAACAGTTGTCGGGGACACACAGAAAGACTCCAATGTGGGGAGGGGGGGGGGGTGCAGAAACTGATCGACATTAGCGCAACGCACTCGATCACGTAGATTAGTGCCAGACACGATTCGATGGCATTAATTATTCAGTCCCAATTAAATCTGTGGTTTAGATTATACCAATTACAGTCAGTTGTAGTTTCTCGAGTAATGACGCTCGAGAGTTCAAGTTAGCTTAGTTTCCGGCGCATTGTTCGTATAATTGCACAATCCATTTCCCACCCCGCGTTTCCCTCATTATAATAATCATCGATAAAGCCACAATACGACTGGAATTCACAACAACACGTTCCCCAAATTTTTCCATTTTTTCATGGATTCAAACGTGTAACTCAAGGTTAATTAATGAATTCGAAACAAATCGAATGAAAAGTGTTGATTACTCGGAACGAGTTTCGTGAAATGACGCAAAATACTCCGTTGAAATAACGGTAGTTCCCGCGGTGTTTGATGAAACATTTCAACGAGCGCACTCGATAGGATAGAACAAAAAAAAGCGACGCTTCGTTAGAGTCTGCGAAAAATGATCAATTTCAATTAATTAAGGGGAGCGTTGCGGATGTTCAGTGGCAGTCGAACGGGTAAACAAACCCGAGCGGAACGGAGAAACTTTCGATTTCCGATCATCATAAAATTAAAGTTAAACAAGCCCCCGCGTTTGTGTACACAACATAATACAGCGCCCGGTCGCTGCTGCTGCAACGACTTCCCAAGATAAACCGCTCGCGGTTCGCAAGGTAAACAAAGGTTTTCGTAGCCGGAGAAAACAGGATTGAATTTCTGAGAGGTATGAAACTTGCTGGGGCTGTGGGATCGTCATTTTGTTTTTCGTCGCCGAGAAAACAGTTCTTGAATGAGATCATCGTCCATATTTCCGAATGGAATATCTAGAAAAATCAGTTTCCCGACAAACAGTTTATCCGATCAATTTTTTCCGGAAATTTCAGTTCACAACTGTCAAATTTCGAAAGCAAATTAATATGTCAAAGGACGTAGCCGAAAATTTCGTTCGGGGGAGATGAGGTGATTTTTACTCGACATTAATTGAACTAATTTGAAAAGTGAAGCGTTATCAGAAAATTATGAAAGTTTTCTAAATTCTCAGAGTTTTCAATACTTTTTGATATCTCTGAAATTTCCAAAATGTTTGAAATGTTCTAAAATTGTCGAAATTCTCTGGATTTTTGGAATTCTCGAAATACTCTAAACTTTGAAGATTTGCGAAATTGTTGAAAATCTTGAAATGTTCGAAATGTTACAAATCATTAAGTTTCTCAATGTTTTAGAAATTCGTTGTATTTTCGGAATTTGAATAATTATGGAAGTATTGTAACTTTTCAGAATTTTCAAAACTTTTTCAAATTTCTGAAATTTCTGGAATATTCAAATTCTGAAAAGTTCGAAAATTTCGCAAATCTCAAGTTTCTCAAAGTGTCAGAAATTCGTTGAATTTTCGGAATTTCAATAACTATGGAAGATAATAAAGTTACAATAATTATGTAGCTTTTTAGAATTTCCGACATTTTTCAAAATATTTGAAATTTTTGGAATTTTCAAATTCTGAGAAGTTCGAAAATTCCTCAAAATTAAAAAATTTTCAAAATCCCCTAAACTTCGAAAGTTATCAACAAAATGATCGAAAATCTTGAAATATATCAAAAATGTTCCAACTAAACAAAAGTTTATCGAAATTTTAGAAACTTGTAAAATTTTTTTAATTTTAATAATTATGAAAGCTGCCTTAATTCTCAAGATTTTCAAAATTTTTTTTATCTCTGAAATTTCTGAAAATTTTTGGAGTTCTGAAAATTGTCAAAATACTAAAAACTTTAGAAATTCTCTGAATGATCAAAAATCTCGAAATGTTCCCAATTATCAAGTTTCTCGAAGTGTCAAAAATTCGTAATATTTTCGCAATATCAGAAATCATGGAAATATTTCATATTTTCAGAATTCCCGAAACTTTTACAAATCTCCAAAATTTACGAATATTCTGAAATTCTCGAACTTTTCAAAATTCCAATAACTTACAAAATCCTCAAAATACTTCAAACTTTAAGAATTCTCAAAAATGTCAAAAATCTTGTTATGTTAAAAATATTTCAATTTATTAAGTTTCTCGAAATTTCAGTCCGTAAAATTCTCGTTATTCCAAGAATTATGAAAATATTGTGAATTCCCAGAATTCTTGAAACTTTTTCAGAATTTCAAAATTTTCAAAATTGTCGAAATTTTTAATACTCTCAAACTTATAAAAACTTGTCAAATTCTCGAGATTCCCCAAACTCTGAAAATTCCCAAAATTGTTGAAAATCTTGAAATGTTGAAAATGTTAAAAAATATCAAGTTTCTCGAAAACTTCGACACTCGTGAAAATGGGCATTGTTTTACTATTTTTTTCGAAATTTACTTTTCTGCAATGTGCAAGATTCGTCAAATTTTCCAGAATTTTGGAGGGGGCTCCAGCCCCCTCAGCCCCCTCCCTGGCTACGTGCTAGATGTCAAACGAAACATAACGAAAATGAAATTCCGAAACTGTGAAATGTTGAAAACAAAGTAAGTAAGTTTGCAGTGAGAAACGCTGTCGAGAAAAAGGTTGTCGAGAAAATATTTTCTCGGGCAACTGGTCTGTCGAGAAAATGGTCTGTTGGGACATTGTACTCGGGAGAGTGACGGGGAACCATTGAATGCTGATCAGTGATCATGCTGAGCAACGAAAACGAGAAGTTTAAGTAATGACGGTTTAGGAATGGTCAGACACGAGTGGGAAGAACTTGGTTCGATTGATTGAATGGTTGAAGCTGAATCGAGGTTTGAGAATTGGGGATACTGCACTGAGAAGAAAGGTTTGGGAGGATCTACATACTCGATTCTTATAGTTGTCAGTGATAACTAGAGAGTTTAGTAGATTGAAGCAAAATACATCGTAATTATAGCATGAAAAGAACTGAATCGATGTGGTCAAATGAGACTTTTGAATTTAGTTTATTTTACTCGATTTATAAATATTATGCAAAGGGATGTAGTAAAATCAAGAAATAGTCGCAATCAACCAAAGTATTTTGTAAATTTGAATCAAATCGAGGTTAATTGTACGACAGGCATGTAGCCAATTAATGAAAAGGGAAAGAAAATTCATGCGATTCTCTTTCACATTCAAAATACGTGAACTATGTGGCAGAATCGACCACTGGCATTTTTACAGAAGAATTACATATTCAGTATATTCACTGCGAATCCTCAAAAACGCCGGATTAATTCTTACAATTGATAAACTACAGTAATAAAAACACTACACTTGATGTCATGGCAAATGTTTAATTTAGTAGTTCCGACTGCAATCAGATTACTACATTGATTTAGCGAAATCAACTATATATTCAGTTGGTCTGTATTGTACTCAATTTAATTGGTTCTATTAACCCTATTTTAGTCGTTTTCACTCAACATTCTCCTCAGCGTAGTTGTTATTTTGGAATGAGAAGTTTTTTACGCGAGTAAAAGTAGTGACGACCAATATGTGATCAGACACGGTAGAGAGTTTTTTCAATGATTCGAACGTGTTGTACAGTCATAATTATATGGTCAGAGAGACGAATTCAATTGTAATTATGGACTGAATATAATTATTCTTGATTTAACATTTCATATTTTTCTTGTAGATGTATGTATATATGGATAACGTTAGACTCACGTGCAATTTTTATGTTGACGAATTTGCATTAGTAAAATTTCGATTTCAGGCATCAACTTTTCCATCAATAAGTCAGTAAGTCATTCGATGATCATACAATAGGTTCCTTCATTGAGTCAATTTCGGAAATACGTGCCGTGGCGCGAGAATTTTCAATTAATCCAATAATACACAATAACAAAATACGGGAATACATCGTACTGTGTGAAGATTATAAATATTTATAAAATTATAAATAAATTTAAAAATGGAAAGATATTTTTAACGTGTAATAATTACTGCGTAGTGCATAAATGATCCACAATTTTCCCAATTTGTCATCATTTCACTCCCAAATACTTCCACTCAGGTTCAGTATCACGCAAACAGCCCAAAATTTCTACCGTCTCGCGAAATTTTTCACCCCTTTAAATCTTTTACCCTGAGCAGTAGCCCATGTCACCCCTGGTGTAAATCCCGCACTGGCGAGGGTCGAGGGAAGAAATCGCGCGCGCGCTGGAGCGAGGGAGTCAGTCTCGAGTCGATGGGGTCAGCGATATTTGCTGACGGATGAAGAAGGTCAGGCCGCAGGGGCTAGAACGCTTGAAATGCGGCGTGCGAGGGTCGCGCGAACTGTCATCTCGGACTAGACTGATGCAGCATTGCAGAGATGTGGGGAACATCAACTCCCACACGTGAATTCATTATTTATGCCAAACCGACCGTTTACATTCATTAAAACCGACCTATTTAGACTCGAACTGTAAAGGTGCTTGCGAAATCGATGGTCATTTTTGAACGAGATACGTAAGTCATCGAGAAAATTTTGTATGGAATATGTAACATGGTTTCTCTTTCTCTTATGGTCAGTTTACAGTTACAGCTTAAAGTTGTGAAAAAGCTATTGATAGCGGGTAGTTTTGCGAAATTCTCCAGATTTTGACGATTTTTTCGGATTATCTAAGCTTCGAAATTCCAAAATCTCTTCAACTTTAAAGTTCCTGATATCTCTAAAACTTTGATACTTACGAAACTTCGATATATACTCATTTTTTCGAGCTTTTAAGGTATAAAACTTCGAAATTCTTGGAAACTGGGAAACTACAATTCTTCTATTATCTTTTTTATCAGATATATCCCTTCTATATATTCGAAACTTCGACATTTAAAAAAATTCCTAAATCCGCAGAATTTGAAATGTTGCAAAATTCCCAAATATTTGAACACTTTGAAAATTTGTGAGTCTATAAATCAGACTTCGAAATTCAAAAATCTCTGGGACTGCTAAATTAATATACCAATATCTCCAAAACTTCGATACGTTCAAAATTTTCGATGTTTCGAGCTATAGAACTTTGAAATTCTCAAAAAATTGAAATTACGAAACCTTAAAAATTTCCAGAACTTTTAAAACTTTAACTCGAAAATTCCAGTACTTTTGAAATTGCCAAAGTTTCAAAAATTCTAGAACTTGGAACATTCTAAAACATACGAATTTTGAACTTCTGAATTAGAAAACTTGGACACTTCGAAAAATTCCGAAGTCGACGGAATTTGGTATGTTGTGAAATTCACGAATTCGAATTCTTCAAACATTTATAAATCCAGAAAGCTTCGAAACTTCAAAATCTTTAGAACTGCGAAATTTGAAATATCTCCAAAACTTCGTTGCATCCAAAATTTTCGAAGCTTGTAGGCTATAAATCTTATAATATATTAAAATTCCAAAAAACTCGAAAATTTCACAACTTTCCAAAACTTTCGGAACTTCATAATTTTTAAAATTACTAAAATTCCAGTACTTTCAAACTTACCACAAATACAAAACTTTGAGAACCTATAGCATTCTAAAACTTTACGGCTTTCTAACTTTTAAACGACAAAACTCAGGAAATTTGAAGTTCGAAAATCTCCCTAACTTCAAATTTCCCAGAATTCAAAATCCCAAACACGTCAGAACTTCATAAGTCTAAAATTCGTAAAGAAAGAGGAAATGCCCTTCCCCAGCCAAAATCTTATCTACGTCTTTGTCTCAGATACTAATGATCACCAATCAAATTGTAATGGAAAATGTGATGGTCAAAAAAAAAAAAAAAATTGGCGGCATCAAGCTTCGCCTGGCACGGTTGTTCTTGATACGCGGCGTCGATCGAACATCGAGGCCCGATCGCACGCGAGAGCCCCGTTTCTCGACGCAAAAACGTCCAAAGTTGATCGGCGAATCACAATTTATCCAGGCCGCAATTATTATTCGCCCTCAGATCGTCAGTTCCAGAGGGGCCGAGTTCGAAGAACTCATTCCCATATATTTCGCCCAACCACGAACAAGTAGGGATAAGAGCGTACGATGAAACAGTTGACAAGATCAAGACAGAAAAGTGACCAGAACATACATAAAATGACCGAAAGAGAGATGGAAAAATTCTCGAATACGAAAAAATCATTTAATCATCATCAAATGATGTACGGCTATAATTTCAAAAAATGTCACACATCAATTCGTAACTTTTGACTTATCAGATTTTCAGAGATTTTTTTCACGGAATAAGAGAGTTTTGGCATGTTTTTCGAGTTCAAGTTTCAGTTCAAGATCGAGTTCGAGATCAATTTCGAGACCAAGTTCGAGATCGAGTTCAAAGTCGAGTTCGAGATCCAGTTTGAAATCGAGATCAATTTCGAGATCGAGCTTGAGATCAATGTCGTGATAAAGTTCGAGATCGAATTCAAGTTCGAGTTCGAGATCGAGTTTGGGTTCGGGTTCGAGATTGGGTTTGAGTTCGAGATCAAGTTCGAGGTTCAGTTTGAAATCGATTTCTATATCGATTTCGATTTCGAAATCAAGTTCAAATCCGAGTTCGAGTTTGAGTTCGAGAAGTACGAGTTCGCGATCGAGATCGAGTTGGAGATCGATTTCGAGATCAAGTTCGAGATGGAGTTTGAAATCAAGTTCAAGATCGAGTTTAATTTCGAAATCAAGTTCAAGTTCGAGATCGAGTCCGAGATCAATTTCGAGATAGAGTTCGATTTTAAGATTGAGTTCGAGATCGGGTTTGAAGTACAGTTCTAGATCGAATTTGATTTCGAGATTGAGCTGAAGTTCGAGATCGAGTTTAAGTTTAAGATCAATTTTGTGTTCAAGATCGAGTTTGGTATCGAGATTGAGTTCGATTTTGAGAATTGGAGTTCGAGATCAAGTTCAAAATCGAGTTTGAGTTAGAGATCGAGTTTTAGATTGAGTTGAAAAGCGAGTGCGATTTCAAGATCGAGTTCTAGATGAAATTCAAGCATGAGTTCGAGATCGAGTTTGAGTTTGAGTTCAAGATCAATTTCGAGATCGATTTCAAAATCACGTTCAAGATCTATCAAGTTTGAAATCGAGTTCCATTACGAGATCGAGTTCAAGTTCGAGTTTGAGTTCGAGATCGAGTTCGAGATCAAGCTCGAGATCGAATATGAAATCGAGTTCTAGATCGAGGTAGAGTTTAATTTTGAGATCGAGTTCAAGTTTGATATCGAAGTCGAGTTCGAGATCGAGTTCGAGTTTTTTAAAATGACAAATACACGGAAAAATGAAAGTTAAAGAGAAGCTAAAAAGAGAAAAAACGTACTCGAGAAACTTTGGTTGCGATGAAAAGAGAGAGTACCAAGTGTTGAAAAGTGGGTAGTTTTGGGTAAACATTGAGAACAGAAGAAGAGTCGAAATGGTGATTAGGATGCAGCAGCGTGCAGGAAGAGCAACAACGGTAGCGCCCCGAGTGTCCGTATCAATTTCGAATTTGGCCGAGTTTATCGCGGCGCATCGGACGAGCCCCGCGCTCGAGTGCACTTGAAACTCGAGCAAGTCCGAGGCTCGCGGAATAATAACTTTCGGCCTTCGGTTTCAGTTTCAGCCCAGCAACGCTGCTGCGCCAGCCAGCACTGCACTACAGAGAACTGCCGCCGCTGCTGAGTGCAGGGAACAGTAGCTCCTCTCTCCCGTTTTTCCCCATTTTTTTGGACCATCTCCAAAAGTTTCCGTGCATTTTCACCCCTGATATTAATTGTCATATTCCATCCCTACTCCATTAAGAGCTTGAATAATTCGGAAACCATTTTAAGACTGATAAATTTTCAATTTTCATTCTTTCTAACCTTCAAACTTTAAGCCATGGGAAAGGGGTGGATGGAGGGCGGAGAACGAGGATATTTCGAATGATTCAATGTTTTCATTTTTTAAATTAGACCCTTTGTAAATTTGGGATGCATTGAAGCTTCGGACGTATCGAAGTTTTAAATATATCAAAAATTCGGAAATTATCAAGATTTCAGTATTTAAAAGTTCGGAGAATTTGAAAATAAATGTACATATCAAAGAATTTCGTCAAATTGTGGAATCTCGAGCTTATAAAGTTTTGACATTTTTCAAATTTCAAAAGTATCAGACGTTTTTTATAACTTCGAAGTCTAGAAAATCTGACATTTTCAAATTTTTGACGAAAATGTTAATAAACTCCCAAGTTCTGAAGCATTCTTATGTTTTGAGATTCTTTAGTTTCAGAAATTCGTCGAGTTAACAAAGTATATTGGAAAAGTTTGAACTTGTGCATAAAAATTATGAAATTATCAAGTTTTGGAAGTTTTGGCAGTATGTAATTGGAGTCCTCAAAATTCAAATTTTCGAAAACCTTCAAAAAAATTCCGGAATTCCAAATTTGTCAACCCTGTTAGCACTTTTCAAAACCAAAAGATATCCAATTTGAAGAGAAAAACAAATCACTAGAATCAACCAAAAAAAGGTTACGAATCACGATAACATGTGTCCTGAACCTGCAGGAGTAAATAATAATTGGCCGTAACAGAACGCGATGAGAGACAATCGAGAATGGAAATGGACTCGCGCTTGTCGAGAACGCAAACGCGAAAATCGTTTGGAGCCGAGTCCTTGTGAAAGGCGATACGATCGCTCGGTCGCGATAAAGGGTTGTTTTTCGTTCGATATCATCGCGTATCGCGCGCGCGATAGCGGCTTTGAGCGCTTCCGAGGGGGTAGTTGATAATTCCTCTCTTTTCCTCTCTCCTTCCCTCAAAGGGAGCCAATGAAACGGACACAGTCGCCATTCTTTGCCGTCGTCGTCGCTGCGAATTAAAAGCACGCCGAGCGTCGCTTTCCCTCGATTGACATTTCGTTCCAAGCCCGAGATTGCGCGCGCCAATCTCGGGACGTCGACCATTGTGCGGGCCCATTGTGGCTCCAACAGACTACATTCTTTATATTACTCGGTAGACGAGGATTATTCGTATCATTCGCAATATCAGGCTCTTTGAGCTTCATCTGTCGTCGAACAAAATACATGTTTAGGGTTATCGTTTCATTAATGAGAAATTTTATTACTGTTCTGAGTGTTGACTTGGATGACTCCAGACAGGCTTGTGCAGGATGGCCAGACGTACTATTTTTATGGGAATGTTGTATGTTTGACCTCTTGTCCCACATAATTTTGGAAAATATTTATTGACATTTCCGAATTTTCAAACAAGAGAAAATAGAAATTCCAAATTTCCCAAATCTTGAAATCCAAAGTTCACAGTTTAAAGTTTAGTAACTATCATTAATTTAATTCTACACAATTTCAGGACTCAGAAATTTTTCACATTGAAATCACGCGTTCAAAAATTTGAAATTCACGAAAAACGTTTGAAAATAAAGAAATTCATTTGTATTCTCCATATTATTAATTTTTCATTCTTCACAGTCTGTCCAATGTATACTTTTCGGTCACCCTTAAGTCTTCTCATTCAACATTGTTGATCAGAAAACTCTAATCTGTCAAAACATTCCAAAAACTGGGACTTTAGTAAACAATTATTACTTAGCAGGACCGATCTGTAAATCAGGACATGTCCTGCCAAATCGGGACGCTCGGTGACCCTGCCTATTCTGAAGGCTGCAAGCGAATATCCATCATTTCATGTCCGCCATTGCCAATAACGGCAAATCCCGAAATCCTCCCACCGTCGCTGGTCATTACAAAGCCATTGTCCGTCGAAACGACACGAATTCACGCAACAACAAGCTCCGGCGTAGGGCGAGAAAGCCCAATCAATCAACCCCCCCTCCTCCCCACATGCGAAAATTCCCACGCGCCGGAGGAAAAGTTTGCCAGGGAAACAAGCCCAGAATGCAAGATCGGAATACCAATTTCAACCTCTTTTTCCTCCCTCGGACAAAGTACAAAAACTTGGGTATTATATTGCTAACTCTTCGATTGAGTATTGTTATGACGACCTTCTATTCAATTATTATCGAATTCTCTAGTTTTTTGCTTGCAAAGGAGGAAGAAGTTTTTTTGTATCTTTTACGTCCATTTCGGAAAAGGGGGTTGTATAGTTCTTTTGTGGACTGAATTTGGAGTATTCAATTTTTCGTGATTAAAAAAAATTTTTTTTTTTTTCAATTCGAGGATTCTTCCATGTTTGAATTAATGGTTCTTTGGTGTTTGACATTTTCGAGGGAAAATTTATGAATGAATGCAAAGTTTTGGTACACGCAACCAAAATTTTGTGTAACTTAACAGTAAGATTTTTTAGGCTAAAGAATATTTCACTTTGTCTTTAACGAACAGCTTTAGTAGGTGAAAGAACAACTTGTTCATCCCTAACAAAAATCTTTAGTAAGGATATTGTAAGACGAAGAAAATTATTTCGCACTAAACGATTGTTTTCTTGAGATGTAACAAACTATTTTATTAGGCTACAAAAATGGTGCAACCTTAAAATTTTCTTGTCTTCCAAAATTTCAGGATTTCCGAATCGTTACTTAATAACTGCCACATCTTGGATACTCCAGTTCAGAATTAGTACTCCTAAATTATCGAACTGTGACTCAAATAATCCGAAAATCTTCAGATATTAAATCCTCCGCATCGAAACTGTTCCAAATATCAAACCCTCCTCCCTAAATTCCAGATTCCGCAAGATTTCATTCCAACCCCTATCTTCCTACATTCAAAAACAAAATGCTACAGTTCAGGTAACTCTCACTCGTATTCCAAAATTTTTCATTTTGCCTCATCCCAGGCGGGGGATAAAATCAACCATCTCTTCAACCAAACACATCAAATCCAGGAAAGGCACTAACCAAATCAATGTACAATATAAGAAAGTAAAAAAGACGCAATAATGACAGTAAAGACAAAACTGACATGAGTAAACGAACAAAAAGTTGTAACCGATACCCTGACCAAGTCCAACAGTCCAAGACCCTACACTGACTGAAACTCATAAAACTTATAATACCCCCCCCCCCCCCCCCCGGAAAATTCATAAGAAACTAACCTGACCTCAAAAAAATGAACCAATTCCCCCATAAGTTACTCAATCCATGCACAAGAATGAGGGCACAAAGGGTCAAGAAAGGGCGAGCGTAGGCTCGCAAGGTGCTGCTGCTCACCAGAATGGCAACGGGTGTGGTTTCTCGTCGGTCAAACGGAAGGCGGCGAGGGTCGAGGACGTTGTCGCGGGGGGTGGTGGGATCGCGATGATCCGGAGCGCTGACTCCGGTCTCGTGGTGCCCGGGTGGGTCAAGGGAGAATCCGCCGAACGACGAGAAGGAAAAGAAAGCCCCGCTGCGGCCTCCTCCGCTAGGACATGGTGTTGCCCCGTGACGGAAATTCGCGCCCGGCGCCACTTTCGGCCCATATCACGAGTCGGCCGCGCCGGAAAAGTAGTGGCGTACGAGCGCCGGCGTCCCGGACATGGCACGGTGCACTTTCGCGATTATATTTTTCACCCGGTCCGCCCGATATCCGGCATTCGACACGCTATTTCGCCGGCGCCATGACAGTGTCGTGCGGTGCGGCGGCCGCGAGAAACGCAACGAGCGAGCCAGCCAGCCAGCCGCCCCAACCCCAACCGAGAGAAAGCGGCGGCAGCAGCGGCGGAGAAAGCCCCACCAGCGTAATATTGATCGAGCGGAAGGGCGGAATATCCAGGGGCGGAGGAGAGCCTTCGGGCGCCCTGGCGCGGAATCGTGCGGCGCCTCTGCACTCGGGGGTTGCGATGAATTTATTTAAATTGAGGACGGAGTGTGGTTCATGGGGGCATTTTTTGTTCGGTTGGGTTTATATTGGTTCAGCAGTGATTTTGAGTCAGTTTGACCTGAGTTTTGTTTGATCATCGTTGGTGAATATCATTCATGTGGGATATATTTGACTGAATCGGAAAACCCTTATCTATTGAATCAAATTTTGTCGACATTAGTGTGTATAGTTCTATCAGGGACTTTGAGTCGATTTGACCTACATTTTCTTCGAGAAGTATTTAGGGGATGACCTACTACTGTTGTACTTATCCTGACCTTAGGCCAGGGGCGAACGCAGGGGGTGGTTTCGGGGGTTTGAACCCCTCCCGAAATTTGGAGAAGATTGATTGATTTTGTAAGTAAAATGATTAGAAATTGGATAGTGGAAAAAATGTGTGCTTTGGAATCTTAGAGATTTTATACTTTGAACTTTTGAATTTTCATAAAAATAACGTGAATTGAGAAAATTATAAACTTCGAAAATGAAATTTTTTACAAACTTGTGGAAATTTTGAATAGTTCGAAACTTCCAGAAATTATGAAATTTTTGAGAATTTATAGTTTTTACATTTTTTGTAGTTCTAGAAATTTCGTTAATTTTAAAATGTTCGAATAATTCAAAAAATCGGAAATTTTGGGAATATTAAAGTTTACGAAAGTCTCGAAAATTATCGAACTCTTGTATAACTCCAGTAAACTTTCAAATATGTCAAAAATTGCAAATTCAGAAATTCAAACGATTCCAAACATTATAGTAATTTTGAAAATTTGCGGAAGTCCAAAAACTTCGAAAATTTTGGAGATCTTGGAAATCATTTACATTTCTTAAACTTTCTAATTTTTCAAA
>JAPYZK010004477.1:0-10405 GCA_030522785.1 Platygaster equestris
AAAATATTGTGTGCGACTAGTGGGAGAAAGAGGAGATTCCTCGAGCGTGGAGATTGCCTCACGAGCGTAGCGAGTGTGGCAACACGCGAGTGGAATCCCACTAGTCGCACAATGTACTATTCCCTCTGCAGTGTTGTCCAGTAATTATGACTTTTTATAATTTCACAGATTTTGGAGAACACGAATAGAATCACACTCAAAATCAAAAAGTCACAAAAATCGGTGTCTAGTTTTTATTTTCAGTTTTTTCCTTGATTTCCCAAAAATTTCGGAATTTCAAAAATACCTCTTCCGAACTTTACACTCCTGATACAAAATCAAGAGTGGACCACATTTTTATAATTACGCGAAATCTTGAAAAAAAAATGCTCCGGGTATGAAGTGATAACATTTATTCCATTCGTTTCGTAAAATCTCGAGATAAAAGAATACCTCCTATGGAATCATGTGCACCTGATACAAATGTGATAAATTTTGGACGATTTTCTGCAAGTGCGAAGGTCCATACGAATGCGCGCGCATGCGTAATCAACGAATACCTCTTCTGATTTCTGAACTCTGCTCTACTCCTGGTATTTTTAAATTTGTTGAACTCTGCTCACAACGAGAGGTAAAAAAGTCGCGTCAGGGGCGGATCAAAATTTTTTTCTGTTCGTTTAGCATTTTAGAGGCCCGCGTTGAAATTTTTGTTCGATTCGTCCAGGACCGTATCATGCATTTTTGGGGCGGGTGTAAAAAATTTTATATCGATTTGTCCAGAGACGTATCTTTGAACTTTGGGACCCGTATTAAGAAAATTTTTGTTATTCAATTTTACGTAAATTGCAAAACTGAATGGATTTATAATAATTTGATTAAAATGAGCCTAAAATGGAAAAGTTATGTTAGAATTCCTCAACAAATGATCGTTTTTGTACTTACCTTTCAACAGGAATTTTCCGAGCCGATTGAAAAATTTGATTTTCTCATAAGTAGATAATACCGTGAAAAAATTGAAGATTATGTTGATTTGGTCACGAGTAAGGTATTTTTATGTTCAAAATATAGTTTAAGAGATAAAAACTATCATTGTAATACTTATTTATTTGATGTAAAAACTCTTGGATCTCAAAATGTATACATTATTTACAGATATTATATTATATATCATATTCATAATTATATGAATATAATTTTAGAGCTCAGGAGAGGGTAAAAATTAAATACGCAGTAAAATTGAACATTTTTCCTTTATTTTCCGCAGAGTATACGATTTCGGAGCTGAAAAATTATAAATGGGATAATTCTGATCATAATTCATTTTATATCATATAATTAAAAGATTCAATTATACGACAAAAAATTTTCTGAAAGTCAGAATACACAAAAATAGGTATTTTCCGAAATTCGGAAATCGAAAAATGTGAAGTCTAAAAAACTAGTAAACATGTTAATTTTCACAAAATCTAAAATTTCCGAAATTCAAAAATCTTGACACACATTCCAAATTTCATTTCAAAATATTTCAAAAATCACAATAATCAATACAAATCAATGAAATCGATTCAGAAAAATAAATTGATTACACTTCTACGATCTATTTTTCGCAAAATGATTTCGAAAAATACTCAAAGAAAATTCATTATTTTATTCATTAAAACAAGTGATATATGCAATGAAAATGAACAAAAATGTCAGCATGTATTTTTTCCTATTACGTAAATTGATCTTACTCGTATTTTTTGGATCGGTTTCTAGATTGTATATCGAAACATTTTTCATGTTGACGTCGATAAATCCAATTTTTTGCCTGTCTTCATCTATAAACACAAGAAAAAAATTAAAAGATCATGAAGATCGAATTGATCGCAAGTCATGCGAGATCAAATTTCAAGGTGAATATTCCGAACGAAAGTATACCAAAGGTCCAATTTTTCGAACATCCGTCTGTTTTTCGATCTTCATCAGTAGTGGGATAGCTCTCTCTTTCTCACCAAGCGACCGCTCTCGTGAGAGAGAAAAGGACAGCTGCGTAGTTTGGTGAAATCGTATAACATTTGAAATCGATGCAATAAAAAAATGAATAGAACTATTATTGTTCGATATTTTATAACTTTATCGAATGTTATCATTTTGTTATCTAAAAATTCTTAGATTATTCGCAATTTTCGCAGAATTAAAAAATTAGTGTTATCGAAATTTAACTAGTGTAATCAATAAGTTTGATATTCCAAAATTATTTACAGTTCTTTTTTCGTTACGGAAAATACGGAAACACAATGTAATAAAAAGTGTTACAAATGATTACGGAAGCGTTAAAAAGTTAATTGTAGGAGAAAGTTCGTTGTTTCTTCGATAAAAGTGAAATGCTCATAAAATTTGATACTTCGAATACATTTTGTGTTCCAGGAAAGAAATTAAATTTCGCTGTATATGTATAAACAACAAATCGATTATTGTATGGATTTTCATTGAATTCAAAAGCGCAAAATTATTTCAAGATTCTAGAATTTCCAATTTTTCTTCCTGTTTTTAAAATTCGTTGACGATTGCGAAAATTTCCTTATAGATATAAATAAAATATGTTATATTTTCGAGTGAGATAATTTTCTGCGCTGTGTACTTGCCGAGAAATGAGTGGTATTAATATGACCAACAAAGCCGCAATTTCCCAATTATGTCATAATCTCACCGAGCGATGATCAAAGTAATTCCACGGTACGAAATACCTGTTTTTTTGAGAGGAAATTGATTTTTCCGGCGCAATTCGTGTCCAGACAATATATTTCGATCAACGGTTTTACGAGTTCGAAAATTCTACCGAAAATCCAAAAAATTCTGCGACTTCGAAAACAATTTAAAAACGTCTTGTGTAGGCATGTGGAATAATCGAATTCCTGATTGAGTTGCCGAAAAATTCAGTCAATTTGATAACTGAATTTCCGAAAACTTTTCAAGAATCGTTCAAAAATTTATTGGTTCGAAAATTCGGAAGATTCAAAAAGTAACGTAAAAATCACCAACACATTGTAAAAATGTTCGAAATCACGAGTATAATGGTGCTTTTAATTTTTTTCTAACTTTCTCTCAAAAATTTCGGAAAGAATCAGAAATTTTCTCTATTCCGCAAACTTATTAGAATTTCTTAATACGTTTATGAAAAATTTCCTGCATTAACTGGAAAAACTCGAAATATTCTTGAATTACTATTTACTGGACCAATTATTCCGGAAAATTCCAAAAAATGTAGTCAATGTACTTTGATTTCCGATAAGTTTTTGAAAATCGTTAAAAAACCTAGTTCGGAAATTTGAAAAATTCGAAAAGTCGTAAAAATCTTCAAAACATTGTAAAAATGCTCGGAATCACTGTAGTATCACGGTGCTACTGATTATTTCCGAAATTTCTCTCAAAAATTTCAAAAACAATAAAACATTTTTTTTATTCTGCAAATTTATCGAAATTCCTCAGAAAAATTGCCTCAATTTACCAAAAACACTCGAAATATTTCCGATTATTCCAAAAAATTCCGAAAAATGCACTCAATCCACTTTGATTCCCAAAAATTTTGCAAAATACGTCAAAAAATATAACTCGAAAATTCGAAAAATCGAAAAATGCGAAAAGTCTCGTAAAAATCAACAAAACATCGTAAAAATGTTCGAAATCACAATAAGTATCATGGTGCTCTTCATCATTTCCGAACTTACTCTTGAAAATTTCGGAAACAATCGTAAATTTTATCTATTCTGAAAATTTATCGAAATATCTCAAACATCAGTTTTCGAAAAATTCACTCAATTTTTCAGAAAAACTCAAAATATCTTCAAATTATCATTTACTGTATCAACTACTCCAAAAAATTCACTCAATTTACTTTGATTCCCAAAAAAATTCCAAAATCCGTCAAAAAATAAAATTCAAAAATTCTAAAAATTCAGAAAGTCTCGTTGAAATCACCAAAAATCAATCATAAATTTTTCCTATTCTGCAAATATCTGAAAATATCTCATTCAATTTTTCGAAAAATTCCCTCACTTTACCAAAAACACTCGAAAATTCTCGAGTTATTATTTACTGTATCAAATATTTCCGAAAATTCACTCTATTTTTCAAAAACACTCGAAATGTTCTCAAATTATCATTTACTGTATCAACTATTCCGAAAAATGCATTCAATCTAATTCGATCAACAAATAAATTCCAAAATTTGTCAAAGAATCGGATTTAAAAATTTGAAAAATTCAAAAAGTCTCGTAGAAATCACCAAAACATCGTAAAAATATCCGAAATCATCACGAAAATCACGATACTTTTAACTATTTCCGAAATTTCTGTAAAAAATTTCGAAAACAATCATACATTTACTCTATTGTGCAAACATCTCAAAAATTTTCATTCAGTTCTCGAAGAATTTCCTCAATTTACCAAAAACACTCGGAATATTCCCGAATTATTATTCACTGTATCAACTATTTAGAAAAATTGAATCAATTTTTCAAAAATACTCTAAATATTCTCAAATTATCATTTATTGTATCAACTATTCCGAAAAATTCACTCAATACACTTTGATTCCCAAAAAAATTCCAAAATTTGCCAAAAAATCAAATTGAAAAATTATAAAAATTCGAAGGGTCTCGTAAAAATCACCAAAACATCGCTAAAATGTCCGAAATTACAAGTATCACGATAATTTTTATCATTTCCGAAATTTCTCTAAAAAATTTCGAAAAAAATCATACATTTACTCTATTGTGCAAATATCTCAAAAATTTTCATTCAGTTCTCGAAAAACAGCCTCAATTTACCGAAAACGCTCAAAATATTATCGAATTAATATTTACTGTATCAATTATTTCGAAAAATTCACTCTATTTTTCAAAAATACTCGAAATATTCTCAAATTATCATTTACTGTGTCAACTATTTCGAAAAATGCATTCAATCCACTTTGATTACCAAAAAAATTCCAAAATTTGCCAAAAAATCGAATTGAAAAATTATAAAAATTCTAAGGGTTTCGTAAAAATCACCAAAACATCGTTAAAATGTCCGAAATCCCAAGTATCACGATAATTTTCATTATTTCCGAAATTTCTCTTAAAAATTTCGAAAGGAATCATAAATTCTTCCTCTTCTGCAAATATCTCAAAAATTGTTATTCAGTTTTCGAAAAAGAGCCTTAATTTATCAAAAACACTCTAAATATTATCGAATTATTATTTAATGTATCAATTATTACGGAAAATTCACTCTATTTTTCAAAAACACTCGAAATATCCTCAAATTATCATTTACTGTGTCAACTATTCCGAAAAATGCATTCAATCTACTTCGACTCCCCGAAAAATTTCAAAATTTGCCAAAAAATCGAATTTAAACATTCTAAAAATTCTAAAGGTCTCGTAAAAATCACCAAAACATCGTAAAAATGTCCGAAATCCCAAGTATCACGATAATTTTTATTATTTCCGAAATTTCTCTTGAAAATTTCGAAAAGAATAATAAATTTTTCCTCTTCTGCAAATATCTCAGAAATTTTCATTCAGTTCTAGAAAAATTGCCTCAATTTACCAAAAACACTCAAAATATTCTCGAATTATTATTTACACTATCAACTATTCCGAAAAATGATGAATAATTCAATGTCGAAAAATGAAAAATAATCCAATCTACTTCGGTTCCCCAAAAAATTCCAAAATTTGTCAAAAAATCAGATTACTATATTCTAAAAATTCAAAAAGTCTCGTAAAAATCACCAATACATCGTAAAAATGTCCAAAATCCCAAGTATCACGATACTTCTCATTATTTCCGAAATTTCTCTCAAAAATTTCGAGGACAATCATAAATTTTCTCTATTCTGCAAATATCTCAAAAATTTTCATTTTCCCTCGATTTACCAAAAACACTCGAAACATTCTCAAATTATCATTCACCTTACCAACTATTCCAAAAATTTAGAAATTTCCCAGTCATTATTCCTGTGCAATATTCATTCTCGTGAAAAAACGTCGTTCCCCTCATCAGTTCCAGTAATAAAGGAAAACAAAGAACGGCCATGTTTTCGTCTCAATCACGCCGCAGACAATCGTCATTTAAATAACATCGCCAAAACCGCGAACGCGAAGCACGTGCGGCTCCCCAGTGCCCGGTCGTGCCCCTCTTTAAAATCGAGTGCCCCTCTTTAAACCTAAGTTACTCCACCGCGAGAAAAGCCGCAGTCAACGACGAGTTTTCGTTCGATTTGCTTCGGAATCACTCGAAAGGTGTGTTCCATATCAAGTGTCAGTGCCACTAAAAACATTAATAACTCGGATTTTTTGAGAATTTCCAAAATTTCATAAGATTTCCGAATTCGGGAGAGAATTTTTTTCCCCTCTACGGTCGAGTTTATGAAAATCTTATGAGGTTGACAAACCTAAGAGAAAAATAATTACTTTGAAGGTAATTTTTTCGTAGGGTTTATAAGATCGAGAATCGTGAATTTTGTGTGATCGTCGTGAAAAAATTTTGTAACGAATTCGAAAATCTTGGATTTTTGAGTTTAGAATCTCGTAAATTTACAGCATTTCCAAAATTTTCACAAGAGTCAAAGTTATTGAAGAATTCTTATTTTCCATTCACATTCATCAACGCCGTCATTCGCCATTTTCCGACCGCGAACTTTCACTTTTTCATTCTCGTCAACTTCGTAAGTGTTGAAAAACGCGAAATTTAAATATTTTGTTCCATTTATATACACAATTCTCTCAATTAGTCACAAATTTCCAATTTTCACACTTTCTGAAATTTTTGATTTCTTTTTTTTACGTAAAAATTACTCCTGTTTTAAACTTGCGGAAATTTATTTTTATTTCCATTTTGAAAGTCTTTTTTGTGTGCAATCATTGGATGAAAATAAAAATTGGTCAAAAAGTTCGCGTTTCGTAACAGGCTGACTTTCACTGGCGTATCGATGTTACAGCAGATTGCTTTTACTTTCTTTATTTCCAATTTCTGTACATTTCGGATTCGCTGTCTTCGCGATCTTTTGGCTCGATGGATTTCGATTGCGTAAAATAGATCGAGGCCTTTTTTTGCGAAATATTTGTGAAGGAATTGGTTGTATTATGGTATTTTCAATTTGTTTATTGTATTTTTTTAAGGATTGAGGGGGAGGGGGGAGGGCGTAAGTGTTTTTTGTAGGAATTAATTTTTGTGAATTTGGGAAATTTGTTGTGGGTGTGTGTTTTTGACAAAATTTGTTTAGAGCGTGTAGAAAGTTAGGTATCGCAATTTTCAGCTCATGCTTAGTTGGCTGATTGAGTTGTTTAGGTATAGACGCGTCTTGGTCGCACTTTCCTTTTCATGCACGCTTTTAAAATATTTAATATTGTTATTGGAGATTTTCGTGGATTTTTTGAAATTTTGGGGTAATGTTATGTTATTGAATAGGGTTAGTGAAATTTTGACGTTTGGGATGAGAAATGAAGAAACTGGAGATTGGGAGATAAATTATGGCTTTTTTTTTACTTCGTAGGATTTTGGGATTCTAGAATTTAGGGAATTTTAGAATTATATCTTTCTAATGTAAATCAAACATTCTGACTTTCGAAATTTTGTCATTTTTGGGAATTTTGAACTTTCTCATTGGCATATTTTTGATTTTCGAAAAAATTTTCTGAATTTTCAATCTGAAATATTCAGAGTTCTCGAATGTTGAAATTCCGAAATTTTCGACAGAGAACAAAAATTTCGATCTTCTGAAATCCGAGAATTCAAAATTTTGAATTTTCAATCTGTTTTTCCTTCTTTCCGAGGGAATTCTGGATTTGAAATTTTGAACCTACAATTCTCTTTTTCCAATAAAAATCCTGAATTTCGACTTTTTATTTTTTGCTATTTTTGAAAATGTCAAATTTCCAATTGGCATACTTTCAAAATTTTCAACAAAATTTTCCGAACTTCCAATCTCGAAAATTTAAAGTTATCGAGTGTTAAAATTCCGAAATTTTCGACACAGAACAAAAATTTCCATCTTCTGAAATCCGGGATTTAAAAATTTTGAATTTTCGACCTTATTTTTATCTTTTCCGAGGGAATTCCAGATTTAAAATTTTGAACCTAAAATTCTTTTTTCCCGATCAAAATCCTAAATTCTGACTCTCAATTTTTCGCCATTTTTGAAAATGTCAAATTTCCAATTGGCATACTTACAAAATTTTCAACAAAATTTTCCGAATTTCCAATCTCGAAAATTTAAAGTTATCGAGTGTTAAAATTCCGAAATTTTCGACACAGAACAAAAATTTCCATCTTCTGAATTCTTCAAAAATTCTTCTGATGAATGAATGAAAATTCTTCAAAACGTCGAATTTTCCATCTTTTTTCCTCTTTTCCAGTAACACTTTCCTTTTCGTGCCCGAATTACCTAATGCCACAACAACGAACAAAGTTTACGTACTCGTCTTACGAAACCGACGGCCTTCAAAAAATTATGAAACGTCGCTTCTGTATTCTCTCGTACGTCCATCGGTCATTTTGCAAAAAGCCGAAAATTTATATCCCGAGACTTTCTAAAGCCGCTTCCGCCTCATAATTCGCGATTTTCAAATGAATTGCGCAATATTTCTTCGCGGGAATTGTTGGAAATGTCTCGGACGTTATTTTTTAGCGATGGAATTATGTTTGTCGATTCCAGGCACGTTTGCAAACGTGATTTTTTATCGGAGCGTATGACAAACTTGACACATATTGTTCGGTGCATAATATCGAGTGTTCGTTTGAGGCCACTTTAGGAATGTTGTGAATTTTAATGAATTTCGATGCATTTTGATATTTGGTGTAGGATTTCGGGCATGAAATGAAATTGGAAATATTTTGATGGAGAGTAAATTTTACAAAACAGATGATTTTTTGATATTGATTGTCTCTATTTTTTAATTTGGTTGACATTACAAAAAATGAGGTGAAAAGTTTTTAGTTTACGTAAATTTGTGAGAAGTTTTAATATCAGAGAGAAAAGATTTTTCATGGAGGAAGGATCTTTTTTGTGTGTATTTGGTTGAGAAAATGACCCTTGATAAAATGACGTTTATTAAGAATGAAATTTATTTTGGGAAATTGTTTCAATATTTACGGAAAATTATGAATATTTAAATAAAAAAATTCGAAATTTGTTGAATTTGTCGACGGATCGTGATTAATTTTTAAAAACTCTTGTGAAATATCGAACATTTTGGCTAGAATTTTTCAAAGTTTAAACAATTTTCATAGATTGAATCAGATGCTTAAAAATTTTAACATTTCGGGAAATTTTTTGGTTATCAACAACATTTTTACATAGAGATTTTTAAGATTTCCGAAAATTTACTGAAAATTTTCGAGAAAACAAATGACCCTGACGAGATTGATGAATATTTCGTAAATTTATACGATTTGGAATAATTTTCAGGAACTTTAAAAAATGGATCGAACAATGCCGAAGTTGATACTTTCGAAAATTGTCGAAATTTGACATTTTTCAGAGTACAATTTTTCGGAAATTCTTATGAAAAAAATGCTTATATATTCCAAAAAATTTAAGTAATTTTGTTATAATTTTTCGGATTTCTAAAAATGTTGAATAATACCTACTCGAAAATCCACGAAAATTTTCCAACATTCTTGAAAAAAAATTCTACGAATCCGTGAATTTTCAAAAAATTTTCATTGAAGCACGAGAATAAAAAGAAAAATCGCGAAAATATCGAATCAACACGAAAACGTAAATTTTTGAAAAGTTTTAATATCAGAGAAAATAATTTTTTTTTATCAAGTGAGGATCTTTTTTTCCTGTATTTGGTTGAGAAAATGAACTTTACTAAAATGGCGTTCATTGAGAAAAAAATTTATTTTGTGAAGTTGTTTTAATACTTACGAAAATTTATGAATAGCTGAATAAAAAAACTTGAAATTCATTGAATTCGTCTACAGAACATTTTGTTGGAATTGTGATCAATTTTTAGAAATTCTTGTGAAATATCGAACATTTGGGCTAGAATTTTTCAAAGTTTAAACAATTCCCGCAGATTGAATCAAATTATTCAAAATTTTAACATTTCGGAAAATTTTTCGGAATTAACAAAATTTTTACGCAGAACTTTTTAAAATCTCAGAAAATTTATTGGAATTCTTGAGATTTTAAATAACCCTATCGTGATCGCTGAATACTTCGTAAATTGATACAATTTTGAATTTTTTTCAGAAACTTTGAAAAATGGATACAAAAATGTGATACGTTCGAAAATTGTCGAAATTTGAAAATCTTCAGAGTAAAATTTTTCGAAAATTCTTATAAAAAAAATGCTTATACATTCCAAAATATTCAAGTAATTTTGTTATAATTTTTGGATTCCTTAAAATGTTAAATAATACCAAATCGAAAATCTATGAAAATTTC
>JAPYZK010004478.1:0-21907 GCA_030522785.1 Platygaster equestris
ACCAATTCATCCATTGAATCCCAAAATTCCTGAATTTTAGAAATTCCAGAATTACGAATTCGTCTATCAAAATTTCAGAATTTCGGAATAACGAATTCGTCTATCGAATTCAAAAATTTCCGAATTTAGTTGATCACTCATTTTTTCTATTAAATTTCAAAATTTCAAGATTCAAAAAATTATAGAAATAGGAATTCGTCTATAAATTTTTGAATTTTGGAAATTGTGGAATTACAAATTCTCCCATCAAAATTTCAGAACTTCGGAATAACGAATTCGTCCATCGAAGTCCAAAATTTCCGACTCTTGTTGATTATCAATTTTTTCCATTGAATTTCAAAATTGTAAGATTCAAAAAATTTTAGAAATACGAATTCGTCTATAAATTTCTGAGTTTTGGAAATTGTGGAATTACAAATTCGTCCATCGAAATTTTAGAATTTTTAAAATTTCGAAATCACCAATTCATCCATTAAATTCCAAAATTCCTGAAGTTTAGAAATTTAAGAATTACGAATTCGTCCATGAAAATTTCAGAATTTCGGAATAACGAATTCGCCCATCGAATTCCAAAATTTCCGAAAAATTTCTTGTTAATTATTAATTTTTTTTATTTAATTTCAAAATTTCAAGATTCAAAAAATTTAAGAATTACGAATTGGTCTATAAATTGTTGAATTTTGGAAATTCTGGAATTACAAGTTCGTCCATCAAAATTTTAGAATTTTGGAAATTTCGAATTTACCAATTCATCCATCGAATTCAAAAATTCATGAATTTTAGGAATTTCAGAATTACGAATTCGTCCATAAAAATTTCACAATTTTGGAATTACGAATTCGTCTATTGAATTCCAAAATATTGGAATTTTCGAAATTTCGGAATTATCAATTCGTTCATCGAATATCAAATTTTTAAAATTTTTGAAATTCTGGGGTTACGAATTCGTTCACTAAAATTTTGGAATTTCGGGATTAAGAATTTATGTATGAAAACTTCGAAAATTCTGAAGTTACCAAATCGTCTATAAAATTTCAAAATTTTGGAATTTAGGAAATTTTGGAATCACTGATTCTTTCATCAAAATTTTGAAATTTTGAACTAACTCATTTGTGTATCGAATTTCAAACTTTTCGAATTGTGTAAATTATGAATTTTTTCTATTGAATTTCAAAACTGTAAGATTTGAAAAACTTTAAAATACGAATTCGTCTATAAATTTCTGAATTTTGGAAATTTCAGAATTACAAATTCGTTCATCAAAGTTTCAGAATTTTGAAAATTTCGAAATCATCAATTCATCCATCGAATTCCAAAATTCCTGAATTTTGGAAATTTCAGAATTACAAATTCGTTCATAAAAATTTCAGGATTTCGAAATTACGAGTTCGTCCATCGAATTCCAAAATCTTCCAATTCAAATTTTTTCCCATTTTTTGTACTCTCCGAAATCGCCATAAAAATCGACATTTCAGACGAAATCGAAAAAATATCATAAAAAAAATAATAAAAGTGATATCACCTGGGCAAGGGGCATTTTCCGCTGCGTTTCTCGTCCTCGATGTACTTTCTCAAAACTTCCTGAAAGCGGTGCAGCAAAGCGGTGACGGCCAATCTTCCGGCGACGCCGCCCTCGTCCCCCTCGGACAATTTTTCCCTCTCCGCGTCCAGTTCTCCGCTCAAGCCGTCCAGCAACGAAAACTGGAGCAAAGTCTCGAAGCACGTTTTCGCGAATTCCTCGCGAAGTTTCGGCTCGTCGTTTTTCTCTGCGAAATTCAAAATTGAAAATTAAGGCCTTTCAAAGTCCACAGTAATTTCGAGTTTCCAAAATTTTGATTATAATTGCAATCTTGGAAACTGCGAAAATAGAAAAAATGCAATTTATTATAATTTTTATAAAAACTTCAGAAATCTTGGTAATCGGAAAAATGAACTCATCAAAACTTCATAAATTTCAGCTTTTCTCAACTTTGCAATTATTCACAACTTTGAATATTTGATTTTTTGTTGTTAAATATTAATAATTATTATAATGATATTTTTATTGATTATTAGTAAATATCATCAATAATTAATGAATTATGTATTATAATTAATAATTATAATTATATTATATTAATAATAAAAATAAGTTGAATATTCCTGAAGTTTCGGAAATTAAAACTAAAACTAAAACTTAACAAAGCTAAAAACTTCACAATTGTTCGAAATTCTCAAAAACTCCCCTTAATTTCTCCGAATTTAAAAATTTGAAAATATTCAAAATTTCAGAATGCCCAATATCTCTGAAATTTCGATACATCCGTTAAAACATCGATAAATCTAAAATTTTTGGAGCAAACAAAATTGTCTTCTCATTCAAAATTGGAAAGAACAATTTTCAAAATTCAAATTTCGTTGATTAATGATTATTATTATTTGTTCATTCTTGTTTATTATAATTAATAAAATGAATTGAATAGTTACATACAATTGATTATTATGATAAAATACTATATCAAAACTTCAGAAATCTTGGAAATCGGAAAAATGGAAAAATAAACCTATCAAAACTTCCGAAATTTCAGCTTTTCTCAACACTGCAATTATTCAGAACTTTCGAAATTTCCGAAACTTTGGGAATTTCTAAAACTTTGCAAGGCTAAAAACTTCACAATTTTTCGAAATTTTCTAAAACTAGAAAATTCTCCTCAATTTCTCTAAACTATAGAATTCGTAAATATTCAAAATTTTAGAATTCCCAATATCTCTGAAATTTTGATACGTCCGGAAAAATATCGATAAATACACAATTGTCGGAGCAATCAAAATTTTCTTTCCAATCAAAATTGAACAGAAAAATTTTTACAATTCAAATTTAGTTTATTATTGTTTATTATTAGTTGTTTATTTTTGTTTATTATAATTAATAAAATGAATTCAATAGTTACATACAATTGATTATGATTTTACTATACTAAAACTTCAGAAATCTTGGAAATCGTAAAACTCGAAAAGTAAACTTATCATAACTTCAGAAATTACAGCTTTTCTCAACTTTGCAATTATTCACAACTTTCGAAAGTTCTAAAACTTTACAAAGCTAAAAACTTCACAATTTTTCGAAATTCTCTAAAACTAGAAAATTCCCCTCAATTTCTCTAAACTTAAAAATTCGAAAATATTCAAAATGTCAGAATTACCAATATCTCTGAAATTTCGATGGGTCCGGAAAAACATCGATAAATACACAATTTTTGAAGCCATCAAAATGTTCTTTTCAATCAAAATTAAACAGGAAAATTTTTACAATGCAAATTTCGTTGATTAATCATTATTCTTAGTTAATCATTATTGTTTACTATAATTAATGTAATTAATTCAACAATTACATATAATTAATTATTGTTACTTATATTTATTCACATGATAATTTTTTAGCCATATTTATAACAAATGCCAGTGATTAGAAGTAAAAAAAAAAAAACTTTTCCTAACCAATGTGCGATGTTGTAGCGGAATGTATTGAGCCTTTGTTGAGAAGCATAACGACTCTTAAGATGAATTGGTGAGGTATATGCTGAGAGTAAGGCAAAACCTCGTCGCGAAGCAATTCCATGACTTGACAGTCGACTGCTTCATCAGCTTGGACTTCCTCGACGCCTTGTTCCACCGGTGAGGCGCTGAAAAAAAGTTTGTGTTTAGTTTATTTCGTACGAGAAACATTTTAAACATTTGAAATTCGATATCCCCGAAAAGTTGATGATAAAAATTTCGCGACTTTTAGAATTTATATCAGTTTTGTGTTGAAATTGAAGAAATTCTGTAAACTGAAAATTATACATTCAAAACTCAGAATTCTTAATTTCAGTATATCCAACGTCGGAAATTTTTCTATTCTACACATTTTGAATTTATTAATAACATTTCAAAATTCAAATCGAAATTTTTGAAAATTCGAAAAATTGAATTTCGAACTCCAAGAATTTGGAAAATCTCAATTTAAACAAATTAGACAGTTCAAATTTCGAAAATTTGGAGTTTTAAGCATTTTTTGAATTTCACATGTTAGGAAAGTGAAAAAACGACCGTTCTCAGAATTCGGAAAATTTCGGAAATTTGAGATTTTCAAATTTCAAATTTCAAGTTCAGAATAAAAAGGAATTAAAAATTTCCTATACTTGGGAATTTAGAAATTTTAGGAATGCAAAATTTGAACATTCGAAATTCGGTATAACAAAAAAGTTCATAATTTCAGTAATTTGTCCAATTTGAGAAATAAGATGAGTTTTATATTGAAATTTAAGGAATTCTGTAGATTGGAAATTTCGAATTTCCAATTGGAAATTAAATTGGAAATTTCGAATTTATAACTGATAATTCTCGGAATTCGAAATTTTGTACATTCTAAAATTTAATATTGAGATTCGGATCGAAAATTTCTAATCTCAACGAATCTAATATCGGTAACTTTTCAATTTTGCACAATTTCAAATAGAAAAAATTTTTAAACCCGAATTACAACTTTTGAAAATTAGAAATTAGGAATGTTCCAAAAGTTTTTAAAATCTCTGTTCGAATAAATTAGACAGCCAAAATATCGCACATCGAACATTTTTCTATCCTACACATTTTCAGTTTATTCACAAAATTTCAAAATTGAAATTGGAACTTTTGAAAATTCGAAACATTAAATTTCGAGTTCCGATATTTTTTAAAATCTCAATTTAAACTAATTAGACAGTTCAAATTTCGAAAATTTGGGGTTTTAAGCATTTTTTCAATTTCACATGTGAGGAAAGTGAAAAAATGACAGTTATCGGAATTCGAAAAATTTCGGGAATGTGAGAATTCAAATTTCAAATTTTAAGTTCAGAATATTAGAGAATTAAAAATTTTCCTTTATACTTAGGAATTTAGGAATTTTGGGAATGCAAAATTTGAACATTCGAAATTCCGTACAACAAAAAAGTTTTTGTCGAATTTGAGAGATTAGATGAGTTTTACACTGAAATTTGAGGAATTCTGTAGACTGGAAATTTCGAATTTAACATTCAAAACTGACTATTCTCGGAATTCAAAATTCTGTACATTCTAAAATTTAATATTGCGATTCAGATCGAAAATTTCTAATGTCAACGAATCTTCAATCTTACACAATTTCAAATTAAACAAATTTTTTAATCCGAATTATAACTTTTGAAAATCAGGAATTTGAAATGTTCCAAAAGTTTTTAAAATCTCTATTCGAATAAATGAGACAGCCAAAATTTCGCAAATCGAAAATTTTTCGAATTCTACATGTTAAGAAAGTAAAAAAATGACAATTCTCGAAATTCAGAAAAATTTCCAATTTCACATTCAAAGTTCGTAATATTATAGAATATAAAATTTTCCTATACTTATAGTATACATACTTATACATCTTATACTTATACTTACAGTCAATTAAAAATTTGATGTTTCAAATTTTAAAAAGTATCGTATTTTCTAAACTCAGAAATTCGGAAATTTTATTTTCCGTATATTAAGAACTTAATGAATCATAAATTCCGAACTCAAAATTTAGAATCCAAAATTTCACTAACTTACAAGATTTAATATTCAAAATTTCGCATTTTACAATTTTCGCAAGCTTGCAATTTCAGTAGTTTATTAGAAATTCATAAATTTTCCGAATTTCATTTTGATTCCCAAGATCTTCATCCCCACTTTTCCCTAAAACAAATTCACCCACCTCTTGGGAAACAAGAAATCGTCTAAAGTATCCGCGAGCACGGGCCACATGCTCTGAAAATGTTCAGGGTACTTCCTAGACAACGGCAGCCCCGTGTGCAGGGTCGCCAACAGAGTCGTAATCGCGAGCTTCCACGTCGTGTGCGAAGGGCACGCGTATTTCATGGAGAGTGGGACCTGCAGGGCCTTGACCACGTGCCTCAAAACTTGGCCCTCGATCACAGGCATTTCGTGCGCGGTTTTTTGGTACAAACTGACCGCTATCGACAGCGATTTTTCACCGAAAGGCACGTAGTTCATGGAAATCCAATCGGCCTGCAAAATTAACAACTTTTTAGGAAATTCGACAACGGTGAAATTTGGAGACTCGGAACATTCGAAATATTTTGTTTTCGGGTATATCACAAATGATATACCCGAATGTATTTTTATTTTTTCGAAAATTTTGGACTCACGCTTGGTCCTCGATTTTGGGAATTCGTTTTGTTTTGGATTTTTCCGTACGTCGAAGGAGCCTCGCATGTCAGGTGTAAAAAGTAGAGGAGTTGAGTGAAAATAGGAACGATCATGGTTCGGAGATTTTCTTGGTTCGACAGGGCCTCCTGGAAATTTATATTATTATTATTAATTTTATGTATTGTAAATTGCGTATTCTATCATGCATATTCATTTCATATTATTTTCTATATTTATTTTCTGTACGCTTTAAAAATAAAAAAATAATAATAATAATAAATAAAACTAAACTCACTTTTTGCAGCAGTTCCATAGAATCCAAAACACCGTCTTGCAAGGAAGTCAAAACAGCGTCAGGAACAGTCGGCAAAATGTAAGGCGTGTTTTCACCATAGACAGGAACAATCACAGTGTTTTTTAAAACCGTGCATAATTTTTGCAAATCGTAGTTTTTGGGACTAGAAAAAAAAAATCAAAAATGTAATATCCTGACAAATTTATAAAATACGAAACGTAACTCGAAAGAAACACAAATACAATACAAAATAAACAAAGAATAAATATACATAGTACATATTTTTGATTAACAAAATATCTAAATTTGACTGATTCATTTTTGGAAAATACAAAATTTTCCACCAATTCATATTTTCTAATACGTCAAAAAAACAGCAGAAAATAGAAAAAAAGATATAAAACATTGTAAAAATTACTGGCATTTTAGAAAATAATTTGAATTTGACTAGTTCACGTCGAAAAAGTACGAAAATTTTTTCTAACTCATTTCTAATATGTTAAAAAACTAAAGAAAATGAAAAGAAAAAAAAATAGAAAACGTCGTAAAGAATTAGACTCATTTTAGCAAATTATTTAAATTTCTCGAAATTATATTAAAAAACTGAAGAAAAAAAAAGAAAAAAAAATAGAAAACATCGTAAAAAATTAGTCATTTTAGCAACTAATTTAAATTTCTCGAAATTATATTAAAAAAGTACGAAAAATGTTTCTGACTAATTAGTAACTAAATTAATTACTTAACTAAATTATAAACAAAATTAATAACTAAGATTAATCTAACACGTCAAAAAACAAAAGAAAATAAATTTTAAAAAATGCTACGCAAAATTATACAAATTGATAATTTAATACAATCATTTAAATTTGTCTGAATCATGTTTAAAAAGAATACAAAATTTTACTGACTCATTTCTAACACATCAAAAAACTGCAGAAAATGACAATTAAAAAAAGCTAAAAAACATAGTGAAAATCAGACTTACTTAAGAAAAAAATTTAAATTTCTCTAAATGATGTACAAAAAGTACAAAACATTTTACTAACTCATTTTATAACATTTAAAAAAATTGCGAAAGATAAAAATTCAAAAAAAAAAAAAAAAAAAAAAAAAAAAAAAAAAAAAAAAAAAAAAAAAAAAAAAAAAAAAAAAAAAAAAAAAAAAAACTAATATTCAAAAATTACGAAATTTTGACCAACTCATTTCTGATGCGTCAAAATACTGCAAAATAAAACAAGAAAAAAAAACCTCGAAAACATCGTAAAGATAATACAAATTTCTGAAAATACTTCAAATGTGTCCAAATTATGTTTACACTAACTTTTTCTTCGTAAATTTATACTAACTTATTTCTAATATGTTGAAAAACTGCAGGGAATATTTGTATGAGCGCCGTGAGAAACGCTTGCGACGGAATATAAGGTTCAATTTCGTTTTCTTTGGGAGGCGTCGTGCTCTCGAGTCCGATGCTCAACCAAACTTTCCAGGCGATAACCCACAAAGATTCCGCGTCTTCGGATTGGACGGGATCGTTGTTTTCGGCGCTTTTTGGGAGGTACAAAATTTCTTGGAAGGATTTGAGAGCCGCTAGTGACACCTAAAGAACCAATGATTAAAAAAATCAACAGTTAATCAAATTTGTATCATTTTTTACAGAAAACATAACAAAATTCCATCTTAATCGAACTATGACATCATTCAATTGCAAATATTTTTCGATGTACATTTATTTATGAATCAGAAATTGGATTATAAAAATTCCGGATTTTCGGAAAATTTCACAATTCGTGCAGAAATAATATTCAGATGTAGACATTTTTTTCAAACTCGAAAAATTCGCAGTTTTCGAAAAAAGGGTGAAAATTCCGAAATCTTAAAAAAATAACAAAATATCAATTCTGTTCTTCAGACGTCGAAATTTTTTCGAACTCGACAATTTCACAGTTTTCGAAAAAAGGGTGAAAATTCCGGAATCTTAAAAAAAATTTCAAAATATTGACTCTATCAAAACACTTACAAAATCTTAAAAATGTGACAAGTATATTTTATAAAATATGCGTAAAATTTTCAATTTCTTCAACATTCAATTCTAAACAAACTTGGTCATAACTTCATTAATTTCTCAAAATTTCTCAAAATCTCCAAATTTCCACCAATTTCGATTCACATTTCTCTCTAAAATTCTAAAATGCCCAAAAACCCCCTCACCTCGTTATTTTTACTCAGCGCCGAATTTTCGATGAATTCAAGCAGCAACGACCAAGCTTTCGGAAAATCTCCAAGCATTTGCAAAAGTTGTCGTTTCGTGTTGAAAACCCTCGCAACGCCGCTCAACGTCAGTACCTAAAAATCCCAAAACGTTCACTTATTTCTTTATCTAACATACAAAAGTGGAGAAAGAGATGAACATTTCACAACATAAAAACCCCAAAAACTTAATTTTATTTCCTAAACATCAAATTTGCCCCATTTTTCTATGAACCCAAAAACCCCCTTAAACTCCCAACAAAATCACCTGTGTTTCCGCCCACTGTTTCTGCGCCGTATTCCTACTATGATGAATCAAAATATTCCCTCCAGTGTCCACTTTCTCGCTGCTCGCCGAGCTAGACAAGCTCCTAACCTTATCCAAAAGCGGAAACAGCACCTGCCAAAGCACAGCTTGCCAGGTCGGCTGGTGAAGCAGCACGCCATGCGCCGAAATCGTCGAAAACAGGGTTTGACTCGCGGATTTTCGCACCGCGGGTCTCGGATCTACGCAGAGATCCCCCAATCTCGCGTAAAGACACATCCAAAGTTTGTCGAACGGCGGCATATTCGTGGTACCCGGAAAATCCGGAAAAACCGAAGCCGAGTCTCCTTGCAGCGACGCGCAGATTTTTTCTTGATTTTGGTAAAAATAGTCGCTAATGTTCCACTGACAAAAAAATATTTTTATTCATACTACCATTTTTCCGTAAAATTCGTAATAATTTTTTCAACTGTTTTTGATGGGATAAAAAACCCAAGTGTCTTACGCATCACAGAATAAAAAATCGAAAATACTCACCATCAAACCAACCGCCGTGAGTGAAATGTTGAGTTCTTGAGTTTGGGAGCCGAATTTGGCGGCGGTGTCGACGCAAAGTGGGAGACATCGCCAGGGCATCACCGGTAAGAAGTCCGTTACCACTAATTGGAGACATTGGAATGCTATGCGAACCAAAGATTCGCTAAAAAAATTGAGATTCAACTTTTAAGACGATACATACGAACAATAAGTGGTCTTCATTTGGACATTTTTCAATTTAAATTAAAATGTGAAAAAAGTATGAATAGCTAATCAAAGGGGCTTCGAGCCCCCCACTTCTACTCCTTTCCCTTTCCCCCACCGTCAGTAATGTAGAGATCTAACCTAACTTCAATCGGTAATGTAGAAAACTAACCTATTGTCGTGTCGATAAGCTTAACCTAAGAATGAGTTGAGCGGTTTTTGACATTCAAGATGTCAGATAAGTGAATATATAGTCGGTAAAATATATGGTTTTTGAAATACAAGATGGCGGTCAGTAAAACCTACAGTCGAGAATACCCGTGGAGTATCGGCCATCTTGAATGTCAAAAACCGCTTAACTCATTCTTAGGTAACATTTACCGACACGATGTTAAGTTAGATCTCTACATTACCGACTGGGGTTAGGTTTCTACATTATGGGAGGGGGGATAGGAGTTGGGGGGCTCGAAGCCCTCTTGATTAGATACTAGTACGAAAACGAAAATTGGAGAAAAACTGAAAAATGTTTTTTCTACGTTTCCAGAGTTATTCCCGAGTGTAACGATATAAAAAAAATTGAAAATCAGTTGCACTGGAAAAAAGTTGAGGTTTTTTACATGAAAACATGTTTTTTCGATAAAACCACGAATTTTATATTCTGGTTTAAATTTTGGCTTCCGTACTTTTTTCACATTTAGAAATTTTGAGGCGGTTAATTAATTATCTATTATAATATCTTAATTATAAAAAAATCAATGTTAATAAGTATTACCTTACTTCACATAAGAGTAGATAAAGACAATTTAAAAACGAATCCAACCCACCCATGGTGATCGGAAACTGCCCCGATGATCCCCAGAACCAAAGGCCAGCCGTGAAACAAAGTTTCCCCGGCACCGTGGAGAACCTGGAGAACGCATTCCAACTGCCGTTGCCTGACATCGGCGTGACGCACCGAAGACAGTTCCGATAGTGGTCCAAGCAACAAAGTTTGTAGTTTCTAATAAAACGAGAAACAATGCAACATTCAATGTGAATTTATGTGTAAGATATTATTTTAAATATTTGAAATTTCTAGAATTTGACAATTTTCGAAATTTAAGACCATTTTTGGTAGTCCAGGATTCAAAGATTTGAAATGTAAAATCTTGAGTTTACAATCTTGAAAATTCTGAAAATTCGGGAAATTTGACAATTCAGAATTTCACGTTTGAATTTCGGAATATTATAAAATTTGAAATTTTCGTACACTCGGGAATTCATAAATGTTGAGAATGCAAAATTTTAACATCTGAAATTCGGTATCCAAGAAAATTGATAACTTTAGAAATATGGCGAATTTGAGAATTTAAATGAGTCTTCTATTGAATTTTGTAAAATGTCGTAAATCGTAAATTTAATTTGACATTCGAAACTGATAATTCTCGGAATTCAAAATTTTGTATATTCTAAAATTTAATATTCAAATTCAGATCGAATATCTTCAATTTCAATGTATCCAAAAACAGAAAATTTTGAATTCTACACATTATTAATTTAAAAAAATTTTTTTAAACGTAACGAAACTTTTAAAAATTCGGAATTAAAAATCTCAAATTCCAAGACTTTTTAAATTTTGAATTCGAATAAATGAGACAGTCCAAATTTTGAATTTTAGACATTTTTTGAATTCAACACTTTAGGAAAATGAAAAAGTGACAATTCGCGGAGTTCAAATAAGTTTGAAAATTCGAAATTTCAAATTCGAAGTTCAAAATATTATAGAATCTAAAATTGTTATACACTCAAGAAATTATACATTTTCGGAATGCAAAATGTGAACATTTGAAATTTGTTATCCCAGACAAGTTGACGATTTTAGACATTTGGCGAATAAAAATGAGTTTTTTATGCTGAAATTTATGGAATTACGTGAATTTCGAATTTGGAATTCGACATTAAAAACTCAGAATTCTCAGAATTCAAAATGTTGTATATTCTAACATTTGATTTAAAGATTTAGATCGGAATATTTTCAAATTCAATGTATCCGACTTCATGAATTTCTTAACTTCACTCATTTTCAATGTAAACAAATTTTAAAACCTGAACTGGAACTTTTCGAAATTCGGAATTCCAAATTCCAATAGTTTTTAAAATCTCAAATCGAATAAATGAGACAATTCACAATTCAATACTTCTAAATTTCAGACATTTATAGAATTCCACATGTTAGAAAATAAAAATTTTTGGACTTATTCGAAATCTAAATAATATTCAATAAAAACTTCAACATTCCAAATTCTGAAAAGTATAAGAATTTCGTAAATTCGCAAACTCGGAAATTCTAATTTCAGATATTTGGTGAATCCAAAATTCTGACTTGAAATTCATAATACATTTCGATTTCACAATTTTTACACATGCCTTTCATTTTGGCAGTTTATTGCAAATTCCTAAACTTTCCAAATCTCTCTTTTCCGGAAAATTCTCCCCCCAAATTCATGCCATCAAAATTCCCCCTAACATTCCAACAAATCCCGAATTGTATATTATGCGCCAAGGCGCATAATGAGGGTCTTTACGCAACGAGCGGCAATGCTCGCAGGACGATCGAAGCTGAGGCGAAGTCGAGCCTATTAATTCCCTATTAGCTAATAAGAAGCCCATATTAGCCCATATTAGCCCTAAGCCTATTCATTCCAATTTATATACATTTCGAATGATACCTTCAATTATTAACAGTAGTTTCAGATCTCAGTAATTTAATTGTTCTTTCGGAGCGTTAGCAGTTTTAAAAGTTACTGTATCGTAATACGCGCATGCGCAGATAAGTTTTCACTTTATGCTCCTCTGTATCATAATACGCGCGTGCGCAGATCAGTTTTCACATTACGCTACTCTGTACCGTAAAGTACAATTTTATGATTCTCTGCGCTGTAGCACAAAAACGCGTAAATGTACTGGAGTCACATAAAAACACATAAAAACCCCCTAAATCGCCACTATCATCACCAAAACGACCAAAAACTCCAGCTAACCTGATTATCCCGAAGAGGCTCCGGGTATTTATGCTGCAAAGCCGCTTTGACTAGATAAGTTATAGCTTCCACCCCCCACTCCCTCATTCTAATATGCGGATGCTGGCAAACTTCGAGCAAATGATTCGTTAACGGCCGCCAGAGCACCTCGACACGCGGCAAATTAACCAAACCGGTTTCCAAAAGTTTTGCCACGGCAAACAAAGACGGTTCCTAAAAAAAAATTTTCCATTACAATCATTGCAAACAGAACTCAAAAAAGTAACTCAATGACTCTTCAGAAACATTTTTCACTTATACTAGTTCGAATTAGTAAATTACTCGATTAGAATACGCGAGTTCCATGGCCTCGTGGCTGAGTTTGCAAAGCGCGTCGATCAAATGATGAAGCGCGACGTCGTCGAGGTGTTGGCTGCTCTCGAAAAGTCGACTCAGCATGGCGCTGAGGACCGGCAGATCCGCCATAACCGCGGTCGTGAGCATGGCGTTGGAATCCGTGGCCGTTTTCACTGCCTTCAGAGAACCGCCAGTGGAGGGCTTGAGTCCCAAAATCCAAGCTAGGTGTTGCAAAGTCGTCAATACCAGGTGCCAAGCGCTACCCAAAATGCTGCCGTGACAGTGGGCGAGCATCAGGAGGGCGCGCATGCATTGCAGATTTTTTACGGTTAGCATTACCGGACCTTGTTGAGCTCCTATAATATGGAGTATATTGAATAAAAAAATGAGATTCAGTAGACGAAATGAGAATATTAGTTATTTTCAAATTTGAAAATACTTCAATTAAACAATTTACAAAATTTCAATAATTTAACATACTCATCGGAAGTTAGTCTTAAAAAACGACTCTGATTTTTAGAATCAAGAAATTTACAAATTCAATCATTAAAAACTCATTCTTAAAATTTGAAAATTAGTCTCCAAAAACTTGATCCTCCGATTGTAAAAATCAAAAAATGTAAAATTGAACAATTTACAATTATCATTTTCAAATTAGTCTCCAAAATCTTGATTCTTCAATTTTCGAAAACAAACAATTTTCCAAATTTAATAATTCGAAATTTGAAAATGAGTCTCCAAAAACTTGATTCTTCAATTTTTAAAATCCAAACATTTTGTAAAGTATTATACAATTCTCACTTTTTAATGCTAATTTTTTCAACAAACAAATAAAATAAAACATAAATAACGGCAAAATAAAAAAAGACATGACACTAAAAATTAAAATCACAATTAAAAAAATAATAATAAAAAAACACAATACCCACCAATAGGCAAAGACGCGGTCGGAAGAGGAGTCCCAACGACCACAACTTGTTGCCTGTAATCCGTCTCGTTCATGTTACCCGGATTATACTGCGCCGGGTCTTGAATTCTGGCGCAGGGAATGCCCTGGGGCGCGTTGTACAGCACGGTGAGCGCGTAATGCGGGGGTAACGAGGCTTTGCAAATCGCCGTAATAAAAGCGTCCCTGGGCGCTTGGAGCTCGAGCAGCCCGCAGAGTGACGAAAAAGTCTGAATTTCCTTCAAGACGTTTTCCGTCGCCGATTCGTCGGTGCTGAAAAACGTATCATGCAAAAAATCAATTCAGTATTCATTTTGTGGTACAGTAAATGACTCGTGCTTTATTTCAGAAAACTACGATAGAAATAAAACATACCTTGCGTCTATTAAGGGACTCAAGGCAGCCAAGAGACCGCACCAACTTGAATTTATAAGTTGAACATGCAACTGTCGAAGTTCAGGAGAAGGGTTATAATCATTGTTTGAGCCTTCTTCCCTCGGTCCGGTAATAGCCATGGAAACGGAGCGGATAATGTCGAGCAAACAGGCGTATGCTATGCTGATTCCGTATCCGTCTGGTATTTGTGGGGGTTCGATTTTGTCTAGCATCTCCAGGCTGATGACATCAAAAAATATTGTTATAGTGCATTATGTAACAAGTGCGCAAAATAGGTTATTCCGTAAGTGTCAAGTTTGAAACATCAGACGGAGGCAAACGCACAACGAGATGAAGGAGAACGCGCGAGACATAGGCGAACGCACGAGCGTAGCGAGTGTGTGAAGCCGAAGTCGAGTGTTTCAAACTTGACACTCACGGGCTAACCTATTTTGCGCACTTATTGCACACAGTGCTTTTTTTAAAAAATGCACAAAGATGGCGCTTTTGAGTGCACGAAAAATTGAAATGGAAATTTTTAAAAATTTTCAAAAAATTAACAATTTTCGAAAATTTCAAAGATTTTGAAAATTTCATAATTTTTTCAAAATTTTGATAATTTCTGAAATTTTTAGGCATTTTAAAATTTTTAAAATATTTGGAAATTTTAGGAATTTTTGAAAATTTTGAGAATTTTGAAAATTTTTGGTGATTTTGAGAATTTTCGAAAATTTTGGAAATTTGGTAAAATTTGTGGAGTTCATACAAATTTTTTAAAATGTCGAAATTTTTACATGGTTTGAACAATTTCCAAAACTGGTGCGGAAATATTGCCAAAAACAGTGCGCACTGCTATACTATATCAATGAAGAATGCCATTTTGCGCCCACATTTCGTGCATGAAAAAAGGCCATCTTTGTGCATGTGTAAAGAAAAAATATTTTCTTTATCATGTTTTTCGTACGAAAAAGTTACTGGAGTGAAAAAATTATTTCTTAGGCGTAATATCGAAGATTTAGATTAATTATCATCATATGAAAAATGAGTGAATTATTTTATGAATTTCTATGGTTTATCCTATGCTATAGTTATAGAAGAAGTTAAAAGTATGAAAACGTACATTGGTTGAAATTCTATTTCTACATATCAAAATCTGCAAATTTTTTATCTAAACTTCGAAGTGTTATTATTTTGGAATTTTCAGGACTGTATTATAGATTTTTTTAACTTTGGGAAATTCTAACAAGGTTAACAACTTTCGAATTTCGAAATTCCTCGAAAATTGTTGGAAAATTAAAAATTTCGGAACTAATAAGTAATATATGTTGTCAAAACTTCGAAAGTCAGAATTTGACGATCCTTTAAAACTTTGAAACAAAAATTTTTACATTTCTTGAAAACTTTACGAATTCCTGTAAGTACAAAATCACAGAAGATCGAAATGCTTCGAGACGCTGGAAAATGTTGCAATTTAACAATATTTTCATCATAACTTCGAAAATTTCAGTTTTTATAAACTTTGAAAATATGAAAAACTTCCGAAATTTCTAAAACTTTGAAAATTCCAAGTTTTACAACCTCAAATACAATTTTTAAAAATTCTCTGAAACTTGAAAAATTCGTATAAATTCTCAGAAGTTCAAAGTACTCAAATCTAAAACTTCAGAATTTCCAATTTCTCAAAAACTTTGATACTCCAAATTTTCGAACCTTCTACAAGCTGTAAAACTTGAAAATTCTTAAAAATGGTCCAACTTTCTTAAATTTTAAAAGATTTTGAAAATTTCAAAAATTTTGATGGTTTTGTATTTACCAAAATTTCGGGAATGTTATGAATTTGAGAGAAATGTTCAGAATGTTGGCAATTTTAAGAATAGTAGACATTTTTTGGATTTTTGAAATTTCGAGAATACAGAAAAGTGTAAGGATTTTCAAGAAATTTCGAAAATATTTGTATTTACTTATGGAAATTTCGGAATTTTGAAATTGAAAAAATGTTTCTTATCTTAAAAATTCAAAAATTGCGGACTTATAAAATTCACGTAAGTTAAAAAATTACTGCAAAAATTCCCGATATCTCTGATTTAAAAATTTTTTGTTTTTTTGAACTTTGAAGTTATACAAAACTTCAGAAATTTCAGACACATTAAAAATTCCAAAACTTCACTAGCGCAACTTCAAAATTTGTCGAAATTCTCCGAAACTCTCCGAAACTGGGAAATCTCAATTCTACAAACCCCAAAATTCCAAAATCTCTAGAACTCGAAAATTTCCAATAATTCCAAAAATTTCGATACATCCAAAAGTTTTGAAGCTACGAATGTTCGCAATTCTTCAGAATTCTTAAAAACTTGAAGACATCAGACTTAAAACGTCCAAAACTTTTGAAACAACATAATTTTTCAAAATTCAAAAATTCCAGTACTTTTAGAATTGTCGATGTTTCAAAACTTCCAGAAATCAGATCATTCAAGAACTTTATAACGTTCAATTTTCTGAATCACTTAAATTTGAAATAACAATTCCAAAACATTTCAAAATTCCTGAATTTCACCCACTTCCAAATTTTAAAAGTCTACAAAACATAAAAAATTTCGTCTTTTTCAAAGTCTAAAGTTATTTAGAACTTCCAAAATTATTCCAACATCAAAAATCCCACAACTTGACAAGTTCACATTTTTTCTAAATTCTCTACAACTCAAAAGTTCTTCTCAATTCTCCAAACTTCAAAATTTTAAAATTCCTCAAACTCCAGAATTTCCAATACCTCCAAACCTTCGACAGATCCAAAATTTTCGAAGCTATGAAACTTCGAAGTTTTTCATAACTCTTACAAACACATAAATTTCACAACTGTCCTAAACTTTCGAAAATTCACAATTTCACAATACTCAAAAATTCCAGATCTTTAAAAATTGCCAAAGCTTCAAAACTTCCAGATATAAGAACATTCAAAAACTTTACTACTTCCAAACTTCTACATCACAAGATTCTAAAATTTTAAAAATTCCAAAGCTTCCAGAACTCGAAATCTCGCAAAATTCACAAATTCCGAACATAACAGAACTCAACAAGTCTATAACTTCGAAATTCCAAAAATTTTCACAGAAATACATAAAAATTCTAAAAAAGAAAAAAAAAAAATTCGTCTCTCTGATTAAAATCTAGTCCACGCACTAAGTAGATTTTGCTTGTCCACTAGTAAAAGTCGCAACCACGGGCAGCCAAATTCCCCTCAAGTAAAATCCTGGCTGAGGCGTAACTCCAGGACCAATGGGCATTCCCCCGATAAGCATCGGCGATGTTCCTTGAGCCACAGCCGTTCCCGCACCTCAAAAAAATACAAAAAATATAAATATAATTCTGAAAACAACGGGTCGTCCACAAAATACGTCACACAGGCAGAGAGAGAGGGGAAGGGGGCCAGCGAAATGCGACAAACAATATTATCTCTTAAAAATTCTTGACAAAGGGGGGGGGGGGGGGGGAAAGAAAACAAAAATTTTTTTACTGGAGGAAGGGGGGGGGGGGGGGGGGGGGGGGTGATCTGACGTCGTCAGAAAATGTATGGCGTATTTTATAATGTATAAAATAGTTATAAAATATATGATATATAAATATATGAAAATGAAATAAATGGATATAAAAATGTATAAAAACAAATATAAAAGATGAACATATAAATATAAAATGAAATATTAGTATAAATAAATTACAGACGTGAATATGTAAACAAAAATATGTAAATATGTGACTGAAATATGTAAAATAATATAAATAAAAAAAATGGTACAATATAAATTTGATAATACAATACATAACATTATTATATATTATACAATATAATATAACATAATATACAACATATAATAATACAATAATAATAATCATTATAACATTATTATAATATAATATATATTATACAATATAAATTCAATATAATAATAATGTAAATATAATATGCGAAAAACGAACAAAAAATGAGTCTATTTCACATAACCTCAACCCCAAAAAAAACCAACCTGTCGCGACTTGCGCCATCGTGTGAGGATTAATAAAAAGGCTCTGAACATACGCCCCCAGGCTATTTACGATGTCCTGAAAAATGTTCGTGGCGTGGGGTTTCAGGTCGTAGCAGTTGCAGAAACTTGTGAGCAAATCGGCCTGGACCGTCATTTTGTGCAGAACCTCCAGGGCGAGGGCGCGTTGCCAGGTCGGTTTGTCCGGGTCCAAGAACTTGACGATAAGGGACAGGAATATTTCGCACTCGGTCACCAGCAGCGAGTGGTATTTTTGGACCAGAATGGAGACGACGCGCAGTAGTCGCATGCTGATGGGAAAATAGGGCTTATCGAACGTCGTCGCCTGTTGGATCGACGCAGGCACCGAATTCCGGTACTTTATGTTCGGCGAGAAAAGCTTGATCACCAAGGCGCAGACGCGCTCTTTCAACAGGAAACTGAATTCCGGGTGCTTAAATTGTGGAATTTCATCGGGGATTAGAAATTTAAAAATGTCGGAAATATGTAAATTTGTGGATTTTTACGTTTTATAGAACAATTTTGTTATATTTATTGAAACAAACATGTCAAGGAAAATTGCACTGAATTGTTTCGTGCCTACGTAACGAAGTCACCTTACTGATTAGAAAGAACAGGGAATCTGAAATAACTTAAGATGAAATTTATTATAAAATCTAAAATCGCGGCCTAAATTAGTCCCGTTTTTCCAACTTACTGGGAGTGGGAAAGGAAAGGAATTTGGGCATTAGAAAGAGAAAAAGTAGGCCATCTGAGGCGCGCAGAGAATATTCCTCTTCCCCCACACAAAACATTTGGAATGAAATATTTGTTACCTTATAAAAAACAGTGGAAAATTTTGTGAGAACTGATTCGAGTAATTCGAGACCGAAAGTTCGTGTCATTTCGGTGATCCCGAGAAGCCAGTAAGGTTGGTCCGCATTTACCAACTGCACGAGGTCCTGGAAATTTAACATCCAAAAACTAATTCGCGAAAGTATGATTAATTCAAAATTTGTTTGCTGCTCAAGTTTTTCGATTCTAAAAATATAGGAAATTTGAACTTATTGTTAAAAATACACAAATACAGTCAATTTGAATTTACAATTAAAAGAAAAAATAAAAAACAGGAAATTCGAATTTATAACCAAAATTATAAAAAATACATTCAATTCGAATTCACAATTGAAATTACAAAACAATACAGGAAATTTGAAGTCAAAATTAAAATTTGAGTGTACATTTGAAAGTTTGGATTAAAAATGTCTATTTCAAATCTCAAATTAAGTTTTCGAACATTTCGTCGTACTTGAAACATTAAATAAGCGTCTGCTGCACATGGCCGGAGATTTTTTGGAGGTTGATTTGTGGGGATTTTGAGTTCCTCGAGGTTGCTGTCAGTCGGGTTAGGTTGGTCTGCATTCTGTTGATCCTCGGCTACGACTCGTTCAAAAACTAGGGAGACTAATTGTCTTACGGTGGCGCCAGCGGTGTTTATGGTGGTGGAATCTTTGGTGAAATGGAGGCGAAAACACAAAACCAAGTTCTGGAAAAATTTATAATTGTTCATCATCTAATTAATTATGAAGTTAATGATTAATAACACTAATTGGTTAGTATGAATTGTGAAATTCACGAGTTTTTTGTATTGTTTTCGAAATCGTTTGAATTTTGGAGTTATATTTACAGTTTTGAAATAAGTCCAAAAATTTTGAAATTTTGGATGTCGAGAAACTTTGATTTCAATTTTAAAACCTTTGGAGGATGAATTCAGAAGTTCTCAAATTTTTAATATTTTTATTTGTTACTTTAAAATGACAAAAGTTTAAATTATGATAGTAGAAATATAATTATGTTAATTTATCGATTATTCATCTTTGATTTTTTTATAATTTGCATTTATATTTCAAGAATGTCAGAATTTTAGAATTTTTAATTTTGGGAGAAAACTCAAGAATTCACCTTATGACAATCTAAAAATTTTCAAATTTTCAAATATTGATTTATAGATTTTTGTCAGTTTTGAGTTTTCGCAGTCATCTATTATTTCAAGTATCCAAATTTTGAACTTCATTTCGTCTAATTTCCAAAATGGGATTCAAAAATAATTCAAATTTACAATCACATTCTTATTCCTGATTTTTAATTTTTACAATTTACAGAAAAGTTTTTGAATTCACATTTTTATGTTGCATTTTCAAATTCTTCAACCTCATTATTACGGCATGAAGTTTTCAAATTGATAATTTTTCTAAAATTATATTAGATCATCTGGATTCTATAAAATCCGAAATTTTAAAATTGACAAGTATTTAAAATAATTCAAAAATATTCTTCAACTGTCTGCAAATTTTGTGCACATCATGAAACAATATTTATGTAAAAATTATATTTTATACCCTCGACAAAGCATCGCCATGGACCAGGGTATTACTCGTCAACAAAAGTGTCACCGTTTGCAATACTTTGACTTCTTCTATTCCAGCTTCCATCAACATCCACAAGGAGTCTGTTATGTAACGCGCTCCTTTTTGGTCAATTGCCTGTTGTGTTATCAGCCTTTGCATGATTCCCAGGCAAAACTAAAAAAAATCAAGATTATTAAAAAATTTGAAAACAATATTATTTTAAATTGTAGTTGAATATAACAAAAATTGCAAATAATAAACCTTGATAATTTTAATGTCCTTGCTCTCGCAACCTTGTACGAGAGGGTACAAAATTTGATTGACGACATAATAAATTTGTGTCCCAGGACTGCTCGAAGCCGTTCGCAATTTAGTTATTCCTTCTTCGCATGACTGCAAGCAAAAATATATAACAATTTAAGTAAAATTGGAATAAAAATAAAAAAAAAGTCCAGAATATGAAGAAAATTGAATAATCTGTGAAATCAGCTTGTTTTTTCAAGATGTTCAACATTAAGATCGTATTTTTCCGAAAACCAATAAAAACAGTACAAAAGCAAACTTCGGTTTTCCTTGGGCGTGAATTCCCGCAAAAAATCACAAAATGATCAAAAATTTCCAACCGACCTCTTTAATCTGAGGGTACTTTTTCTTGCTCTCGGAGGCGAGAATTTTGAGGTCGGATTGCAGGGACTCCAGGAACTTGGAGGCGGACTCCTGGTTGCCCGCCGCAGTTGACATGGCGCAGCGATAACCGGGATCGTTTTTCCACGCGATTCAAACCCCGCAAAGGGTAAATCCGTAAATGTCTAGATTGGCTACCTCAGCCCAAAATAAGTCAAAAAAAAAAATTGCAAAAAAGAGTGTTTTTGAAAGAGGAGGATGTCCTGGTGCGCGGAATTGCAAAATTGAGGCGTTTTTTTATAAATAATTATTAAAAATTTGTTGAAAAGACACGTCGCGAAAAAAGGTGTGATTGTTATTAATCGCGGCGATATATTCAGATATATTGTTGATAACAGACTAACAGTTGATAAGCGACAGTTCCAGATGGCGTTTTTTTGACAATTTCAATGTGACGGAT
>JAPYZK010004479.1:0-11379 GCA_030522785.1 Platygaster equestris
TCCGTTAGAATTCGTATAGTATCACTGAATAAAAACAAACGATATGTAAATAGCAAATAATACATAAGCATGATAAATAAAGTATTATCATTATTATAATAATAATGACAAAATGAGCATGATAACATAATATTGAAAATAATTCTTTTACCAGGTAAATCCAGGGGAGAATACGAGTACATGGATGATTCCGTACCACTTTGGTGCCTAAACGGAATTCTTTCATTGTCAATCACTAATATGTCTAACTCGCTGTCAGTGCTGTTAGTTGTGCTACTGCTGCTCGGAGACACGATTTGAGGGAAATAATCTCTCGAAAGACCTAAAATAAACAGAATTCATAAATTTTCATTTCTTGGTTCCATTCAATTCGAACAATTATTATTCATTTTCAATGATACAATGAAATAAATTTTCATTTTTTGATTCCATTGAATCCGAACAATTGTTATTCATTTTCAATGATATATAATAACAAATTTTACAGAAGATATATAGAAGCCGTAATATTTTTTTTTTTTTTTTTTTTTTTATACATCTACATGATTTAAATTCTACAAAAATTTGCTTTTTTTGACAAACGTGTAATTTTGAATCGCAGTAAAGATCGAAGAGATTGGAATATTTCAAAAAATTTACGAAAATTTAGGGAATAGGCAAACTTGCACACATCAAAAATTTTGGATTTTCGCGATTACACTCAAGTTTTTTAATTTTTTTGATCACTTTAAAAATTATGTTTTTGTTTTTAGTTTTTCGAAAATATGAGTCTTATGCTAAATGTTGCAAGATTCTGAATTCAAGTGAAAAATGGAAAAACATGCCAGTCTAGAAAATTCAAAATTTATCTGAAAAGCCTCAAATACTTGAATTTTTTCAAAAACTGTAAATCTGCAATTTATAATCATTCTCATAGTTTTTCTTCATGCATTAAAAACTCTTAATTATCTTTTTGAATATTTGATTATCTTTTTGATTGAGATTTTTATCTTTTTGATTGAGATAATCATCTTTTTGAGATATATTACTTGAGATTTTTGAGATATATTTTTTTGATCATCTTTTTAAGATCTTCATTATCTTTTTGAGTATTTGATAAGAATTATGGGACTATGAACACATTATTTTCAGATCTCACTCACTAACCATAAGATGTAGAATATGTAACTGCTTGGTCATATCCGTGCATATCGTAACTCGTCTTTGCGAAGTTTTCCAACTCATGACAAAAATGGTCGGTTTGGAAGCCCAGATATGGCCGGCAAGTTTCGCGAAACGCGAAGCTACTGATATCATGACGCGTGATTTGGTTTGTAATTTCTTCGAGCATTCGCGCAAACTCCGAATTATTGGGTGACAAAACCATTAGTTCTCGTTGGATCCACGGCAAAATACGTTGGACTTCGCATGGATTTTGTCTATAACAAATTAACACAAATTTACTTGTCAATTTTCCAAGTTTTTCAGTGAAACTTTCTGATTTTGCAAATTCAAACTTACATGGCAATTTTCAATTCTTTTTTCTATTTCAAATATTGTAAATATGTGAAGTTTTCGATTCAAACAATTTAAACTTTTTTCAAAACTTCATCTTCCCTGCTCTTATAAAAGAGCAAGGGATAATTCATAATGAATTATATTTTAAAAAACTGGTACGAAATTGAATAAACACCTATAAAATTCTGCACTGCATTCTCTTGTGCGGCCAGTAATATCTGTCAAAGGATTTGCGTAATGTCCTAGTCTATAAACCGATCTGCGAAATGCTTGCGTATTCATCATGCTTGCTCTATTACTCTGCCTTAATGGCGCCAATGCAGGAATTTGCTCCCGTCGATTCACCGCAGGAGCGTTCATTAACAAGCCCAACCTAGGTCGATGAATGCTCGAAGTTCTGAAATAAAATAATACAAAATCAATATACATATTCAAATGAAAGTCACTCGTCGAAATTTCTATAAGATATCGATTCCTAAATCCCAAAAATTGCAAACAGTCAACTTTCGGGATTCAGATTTTCTGACTGCTATAGAATTTGTGAATGCGGTCAAATTTTGATTCCCGAATTCTGATTCTCTGATTCTACAATCGTGACTTTTTAATCTGAGAACGTATTGACTTAAAAGTGCTCTGGTTTTTGAATTCTGTAATTTCAGCTTTCAAGTTTTGTGACTTGCAAAATTGTGGACTTTGGAAATTAAAATTTTCAATTTCATTCGAAATAATGAAATTTATCAATCATGTCGATTAATTTATTACATCGATTTTTTATTATATTAAATTTCTGTAACTTCAAACATTACAAAACTTTACCTTCTCAGTTTTATTTTTTGTCAATTCATTTTTTGATCTGAATTGAACTGAATTCAAAATTTGAAATATTCCCAATATGCATCAATAATTTCTTCAAAAATCATGTTTCTGTATAAAAAGCTGCCAAATTTCATTGGTTCAAAATAATGTTTAGTCGAGTGCGTACCGAGCGGCAGATCTGAAGACGAGTCGACGAATATTGTCCCCCCAGTTTGTTTGCAAGATTTCGGCAAAGTTGTTGATACTGCTGAAGTTGTTTCGATGAGCCTCCACATTGACCTGGTCATAATCTCCCTCGGAACGGACATTGTGGATTATCGACTTGAAGTTTTGTTTACACAACGGACATTCTGTTTTCACTTTCGACCACTCCAGCAAACAGTGAAAACAGAATTGGTGCAAACAACTGTCGGTGAAAGATTTGTTGACCAGATCCCCCAAGCAAATGCTGCAATTTGGGGGAGGGGACGAAGCTCCATCGCCCCTTTCGTTGTCATCTGGGTTGTGTTCCAAATTTTCATCTTTAACAGGTTCTTCGCTGTCTGGTTTCACCGCCGTTAGAGTTTCCATATTGGGATCAAGTTATTAAATCTGGAAATTTTTCGACGCTTTAGTTCATTTATCATTTATGGAAGTGGAACACTTCATGTACAAAATTATAGAGGTAAAGTGAAAAATCTTTGAAATTTTCAAATTTTGCAAGATAATGAAAAAATATTTGAAATTATGGAAATTTTGAAATTACTGGAACACTGAAAAATGCTAAAATTTCATAAATTTGTGAACTTACACAATTTTCAAATTTTGACATATACACTTATATTTTGGGATTATGAAATTTTTAAAGAATTGTTAAAAATTATAAACCTTATTTATAATTTACAAAAATTATAAATTAAGTTGCTTTTATCAATTTCTATAAACTTTTACAAGCGAAATAAATAATAAAAATATTAAATACAAATTTAATAATAATTAAATACGTAAAAATTTCATAATGTAAAAAACTGAAAATCAGGAAGTTGTAAAATTAAAACTCGTGACTCTCATCATTTTATAATCAGGTACACGAACATTTCAGGTTATTCAGGATCTAGATAAAGCCATATTGCATGGTCCCGATTTCGCAAATATATCCATAAAAAACTACCCATTCAATGTGGACATCGATTTTAATTTAAATCAAACTCCGTCGCGATAATTGCCAGAATCCATAAATATCTAATTACGCGAATTAACGCAAAGCTATTTCAAAATGGACTACACACCGCCTGCAATTTCCACCAATGGCGTAATTTCCGTCATCAAACAAAACAGATTGGATCGATAGCGATAAAAACCGGGACAATGTTCCCCACGACCGAACTTATATTCCGCCAAACGTTTTTTTTTTTCATTTATTTTCACAATCAACAATGCTCACCTGTGTTACAGAAGCGTGATGTGAGCAAATTTTGCAGGCCTGGGAACGGATGCCATCGAAATCGAAGGTGCAATCTAAGTAATTTTTGAACAAACTTTTGTTCGGGGCGTCACTTTTCTCGCGAAGAAACTCCCGGATTCCTGGAAATGTCGCGTCCCCGCGGGTCTGGATCGTTCACTATCGTGACTATCGTTCCGAAATTGTGCAAAATTATCCCGACGAAAATAAATGCACTTCTCGCGCACAATAAATCAAATCAACCACGTTGTCTAACGTTGCCACCGTTGTTCACAATTTCAATTTTTCAACACAGTTGCTGCATAATGGCTGGCAACTGATTACCGAATGTTGCCGCACCGTGAAAATTATGAAAAAGTGAAAAAAAGCCCGATTTTTTATTGTTTTTTATCTTGAAAGTATACCATGAAACTGATTGAAACGAGGACTCTGTACTGCTCTGTACGATTCCGGTGATCAATCAAAAAAGAACGGTTGATTATATAAATAGCTTAAAAATTGAGAACATTAGTTATCAACATTCATTTTTCATTCTCATTGTACATCACGAACTGTCACGAAGAACTGCGAAGAACTGCAAAGAACTGTCAGAAACTGTCACGAAAGTCACTTGAAAAGCACTTGGCACTTGAAAAGTGTTTCACAGTGCTTAAAAAGCTTGAAAAGAGATAAATCGAGTAAAGAAACTCACTTGAAGTCGGTCAAAATGACACGACACCACACATTTTTGCAAATACAACACACGACGCGGCTGCGGGAAATGCGGGAACCTGTCTGTCCTACTTGTTAATATCAAATAGAAAAAGTGTTGTTTTTGTTTATTTAATTCAAGCGACCATGGCAGACGAATATTTTGATATGGATACCTCTAAAAAGTCTATTTTAAATCATTTGCGCGAGCTCAAAACTTTTTCCAACCCGTGTTGCGAAAATTTTTTTTGACGTCGCCATTTTGAATATGTGCAACCCTCTAACTGCCTTCAACTGCACTGCCTCTGCCTCTCTCTAACTTGAGATAAAAGGGTTTACAATGCGCAATTTTTTTCTATAGAATACGGATGATTGTCATTATCAGTCGTTATTGTCAATAATAGTGACAGCTTCAAGATAATTATTGTTGAAAACAATTTGAAATATTGTTATTTTCAACCATTTCAGTGCAGTTCTCAAGCAATAAACAGAAGGTGATTGCATTTCTTATATTTATTGTGTCATTATAATTGAATTTTTCAACCGTCAATAAGTTTACAGTTTAGTACGATATTTACGGAATTTTTTTGTTTAAAAGAATTAAAAACATTGTTACTTTCAGTAGTTTTAGCCCACATTTTTGGGCTAAAAAACAGAAGGTGATTGCATTTTCCATGTAAATTTGTTATTATAACTGGAATTTTGTAATATACAGATTATTTTACGATTTAGAATATTTACAAAATACTTGCTTTTTTCATTTACGATCTTTTCCACTTTCCATAACAATACATATATATTTGATGTAAAGTTGTTGTGAAGTATGGAAAAAATTTACATCCTAGCACAAAAAATATAATAAGAGACTCAAATTTTGAAATCAGTTCAAATCAGAAGATGTCGATCAAAAATTTCGTTAGTAATGATGATTATTTGGAAATATTGCAGAAACCATGGGAGAACGCAAAGGACAAAACCATTACTACCCGCCCGATTATGACCCGAAAGTGGGAAGTCTCAACAAATTCATGGGGACGCACGCTCTACGCGAGCGGGCCCGAAAACTTCACATGGGCATCCTAATAATTCGCTTCGAAATGCCTTACAACATCTGGTGCGAAGGATGCGGGAACCACATAGGAATGGGCGTTCGTTACAATGCGGAAAAAACAAAAGTTGGAATGTACTACAGCACCCCGCTCTACCAATTTCGAATGAAATGCCACCTATGCGATAATCACTTCGAGATCAAAACAGATCCACAGGTCTGGGCAATTTTACAGATTCTGTTGGTCCAATAGAATGTCTAGTTAAAAAAGAACAAAAATATATGTTTTATACTTTCTATAGTTAAAAAAAAAAATGTCTGTTCAAAGTCTTGAGATGTAAAAAAAATTCCATGACTCTTACAAACCAAACTTTCTCGTATTTCAGAACCTTGATTACGTTATTGTAAGCGGAGCCCGAAGGCAAGAAAATCGCTGGGACCCACTGCAAAATGAACAAGTCGTTCCCGAGACAAAAGAAGTGTCTCGAAAATTGTTTGACGACCCGATGTTCAAATTAGAGCATGGAGAAGATGACAAAAGTATCGCAAAATCAAGAAAAAGCGCTCTCGAAAGTGTGATCGCCCTCAACGAATCTCGATGGAAAGACGATTATAGCGCAAATTGTGCGCTTAGACAGGCATTTCGAGTACGATTTCACAATGTGATGTTAATCTCTATCATTTGTGGATTTTGAAAAAAAAAAAAAAAAAAAATGTGTGTTTCAGTCAAGTAAAAAAGAGCTACAGAAGAAGAAATCTTTGGATCGAAATTTGTTGGACAAAATGGGATTCGATGTGAATTTGGTGAAGGAACATCCAGAAGATGTGAAATTAGCTCAGTTGTTGGTTCAAACGAAATCAAAAGGTATAATTGAACTTTAATTACACAATTTTCAACATTGATAAACCATTTGATAGAATAAATGATTTTTTAATGATGAAATTAGAAATATAAAGGAGATGAACACTTTGAATTTTTGCATTGGTGGCTCTGAGCCAAAAAAACTTCTCATTCCGAATCAATCAATCAAAAATTGTTACTGATTTAAGAAATTTTTTTGTCTCCGAGACCTCAATCAAAAATTCCAAAAGTAGAAAATGTATCTACATTTACAATTTAACTTCCGACTAATTTCCTGACACTGCCACTTTTTCAATTTCTGACGCGCATTTCAACTATTCTGTTTCAGATTCAAAAACCACCAAAAGCATACCGCTACAAAAACTCGCTCTAAAAGCGAAAAAGAAACAATTATTGAAAATAAAACACATAGCGAGTTTGCAAAAAGAGAAAAAAGAGCATAGCCCTTTACCAGCGCCTTCGACTTCAACTTCAAACTCCCTCGTCAACTACGACAACACAAGTTCCGAAAGTGATCAGTAAAAATTGTAACCAGACATTTACATGGTGTAAATAATTTTTGTATCGAATAAGAATGTGATACTATAACGTTGCAGAATAGATGTCTATTATTGAACATTACATTACATTGACATTGTTAGAAAAATATGATTCTTTGATTATCTGTATTTTATACGTCAACTAAGGATCCTCGTTGGTTCAGAGAAGAACTCGGAGAAGTCGAAACTTTCTTCTTGATGACGTAGATTTTTTTGTTGGAGAGACAAATGATGTAGCAATGATCTGGGTAGCTCAGGGAAATGGTTTCGAAGTAATTGTTGGAAGGGAACGCATTAGCGTCCAGTTTGCTCGCCATGGATACCAAGTTTATTACTATGTTCGCGATTCTTTCGTCGTTTTCCAAATCCCCGCCAGACTGAAAAAATAGTGAAATATTTAAACTTTGGGACTATTTGTGCGAAATATTTGGATTTTAAAGTTTCAGGATCGCAAATAGCAAAGTTACTAAAACATCAATTTCAAGTCAAAGTTCTTGGTCTTAGACTTCCCGAAATAATTTATTTTCGACTTTGATAAAATTTGAATTGTTATTATATTTCAATTTTTTAAATTTACGATTCTGCATACCGAAATTTCAATTTCGCAATTTTTTTTTTTTATTTTCACACGTTATCTGGGATTATTGAAAACTTGCGAAAATTTTCGATAATTATTAATTGATTTGATCGAAAAAAAAAAGATAACAAATGTAATACGAATTTCAAATTCGGCGCCGAATCTCTCAATTGAACGAGGAGTACCAAGTGACATGTTAATAATATATGTATCATGTAATACGTAATTTACGTAATTTGCGAATAAAATAATGTTGAAAATCTGCGAAATACATTAATTAAAACTAATCGCATGCAATGACTGTTCTCAATTATATGAAAAATCTTTCTATAACTGAAAATGTCCAACTTGAGTCCGCCAGTCATATTCATCGATCCCCCGGAAGCCGCCATATTGAAAATGACGACCACTCACGTAATAACGCTAAAAATTTTAACAAAACTTGCACTTTCAAACTGCATCAAAAAATACGAAAAAGGCCTCAAAAATCGTGAAAAAAATCGTAGATTATTAAAATTTAAAAAAAATGGCAAAAGGTTTGGGTTGGGTCATATTGGTCAGGCTACCAATACGATCCCACTCTCAGGCGCGAACCCGCTACTCCTCGCCGCAGTGGCTTTTGGCTGCTCCTGTTAAGGCCTCGCCCGGTTCACCACTTTTTAATGCCATCGAGTGACCCTGGACTCCTCCGGGGTATCGACGGCGACGGCGAGATTAGCGCGGACGCCATGATCAACGTGAGATGCGCACCAGAAGTGAATCCCAGCCTCAAACCCTCCACCAAAACCCAGCCCCCCATCGCAGGGTTACAGGACACGCTACGGCCCCGGCTGAGAGACGAAGTTCGCATCGGGAATTTACGTCGCAATTCGGACCCAAGTCACGTAACTTATCAATAATTATTGGGGATGAATTTTGGAAAATTGAAAGTTCCCAAATTTTGGAAGTTATTGAAATAGTATATTTCTCAACGAGTGCAGAAGAAGCTTTTTTTACGAATGTGAAGTTTGCAAGACGAGCCGAAGGCAAGTATTGTAATCACATTCGTTAAAAAAGCCCTTCTGCACAAGTTGAGGACTATATTTTTCCCAACAACGTGGAGAAAATACGATTTTTGACGTTTTGAGCCGTGGAGGAAATCGCATTTTCTCCACAGTGTTGGGAAAATATATTTGCCCAGCTTGGAGGATTTTTGTCTAATAGTTACTAAGTTTGAAATGAGTGATGAGAGAAAAATAAAATAAATCAATTAGTGACAGTTTGAAATTATTTTTGACGATGAAATTCAATAATGAGTTTATGGATTCATTGTTGAACTTATGGGAAATTGACAAAACATCTAATTTAACATACTTCCAAAACTGCTCCTTCTTCAGTCAGGACCAAATATCCTATTTGGTTGGGAATATTATCCATTGCCAACATTTTCTGGAAAATATTATATATCTTTTGAATTTAAAACAAAGTTTCAATGAACTACAAAAACTATTTGCTTATTTATGAATCATTTTTTTTGTGTATTATTATATTCAACATGAAATATAAAGTTCTGCATGTCATAAATTTAACTAACGCTTTTCCAAAAATTCAATTCATCTTAACCAACAGAAAATTGACTAACAAAGCACTAAAAACATTCTTTTTGTTATCCAAAATGACAACTGTCTGTAAACTCAAAAACTAAGACAACATTCATGTCACACAGAAATTAATTGTTATCGTGTATCATTAAAAACCGTAAGTTCCTACCTGTAACAGTCGATTCCTCGCAGGACAAAATTCAGTTTCGTCACAAAATTGCCACTATCACAAATCCGATACGTAATTCTGATACGGGTAAACAAACACTGGTCGACACTGATAAAGCATCAGCTGTTTCCAAATCCAAACAATTGACATTATCTTCCGCGAATCGTGAGTCTGCTAAATTTACGCGTTACCGACAGTCAGTAAGAAGCAAAGCGCGCGAAAAATTTTAAACTAGCAAAAAGGCCTTGCATAACGATCATTGGATAACCTGCTGGTTTTGGCTCCAGATTTCTAACGGTCTCGTTTGATGATTTAAGATGATCTCTTCTTTGATCTTTTAAAAAACGGACTAGTTTTTAGTGAGATTTCTCTCCCAAAGTGTTGCCGAAGGCTTTTTTATAAACCTGTTTGTTTCTCGTAACGCACAAAAAGCCTGCAGACGTTTCCATAAGTAGAAAAGCCTTTCTCTGAACATATCTGAAGGAGCGTTCCATAACGATGTCGAGTGCACAGGTGATTGGGTGATTCTCTTCGGATTTGAATCGACAGAAAAGTTATTGATATAGTTGCTTGCAAAATTTTGGATATGGAACATTTAATTTATATTCTACCAACTCAAAAAGGATTAGCTAGAGTTACTATAAATAAAGAGTTTGGCTATCTATGAATGTGTTAGCGTGAACAAAATTTCCATTAATGCCTTCACCTATCGATATTTTATCTTGAGTACATCTATATATATCAGATTTTACATTGTCGCTCATGGGTGATCGATATATTTCGATATATCGATAGGTGAAGGCATTAATGGAACATACTATACATGTCATCGCTGAGTCCAAAATGGCGGCGGTGCAGATGCATACATTCGTCTGTGCACAGTATGTTCCATTAATGCCTTCACCTATCGATGTATCGAAATATATCGATCGCCCGTAAGCGACAATGTAAAATCTGACATATATTTTATATATAGATATACCCAGATATACCCAAGATACAATATCGATATATCGATAGGTGAAGGCATTAATGGAACATACTGTACATTTGCTTCCTGTAGGGGGCGTCATTTTGGACCTAATTTTAGAGGTAGCCAATAAAACATTCGCGCCGGGATGGCCAAACTCTCTATTTATAGGAACTCTAGGATTAGTCATTGGTTCTGTTCGGTTCTACGTATTCTCATAATTTCTAATGGAACACAATATTTATAACCCAACTACAAAACCGTTGCCTCCGATCATAAACATACATGCAATTTATGCAAAAATGACCAAATGACCGAGGACTTTCACCTTATTCGCGAATGTGCCGAACGGCGCAATAGTGCGCGGTACCGACTCGTTACGGATGCACGCATTAATTCGCTGCCGTGCATTGTGCGATGCGCAAAAGTGAACGTACCCGCGATTTCGTTGGCGATATCTTCGGAGATCGATCGCGCCGGCGTTACGTCGCCGATTTGCATGACGATTTTTTGGCGCGGCGCCGGAGAAGGCGCCCGTCAAATCCATACGGCGTTGACAATTAAGGGGGAATCGCGAGGGGAATTGGACATTGTACAAATTGCGTCCGTATAAAACAAATCGAGCCTCATCGGCTATTCCCGAAGCGAAAACAGCAGAAGAGACGAGATCGTGGGAAGAAGCGGTGAAAGTTCAACCGGTGAAGTTGAGCTGGAATCGCTACGTTTTGATACGATCGCGGGTATTGGGGGTATGGCGGATGGCTTCCGTTTCCGGTTTTCGGGATAGAGTCCATCACTCCATACAAAAAAATTTCATATATGGTTCTCTCTTTCTTTTAAGGTACCTTATACGAAAGTTATAAGGTGACGAAGGATCTGAATTCGATCGAAAACAACCGTAGACAGTTGAGGGCGAGGTTTGGCGACGTTTTCTCGTCGCTCTTTTTGCGGCGACGAAAAATTTCTCAAGAAATCCAAATTTTTAGTTGTTTAAAAAACTGTTGGACTTGCCAAATCTTTCGAGAAACTCGAATTTTTCACATTTTTCGAGGAACACAAAATATTCGGAATTTTTCGAACTATTTCGAAATTAATAAATTCCAAAAAAGGTTAGAAGTCATGTAATTTTCTGAGAATTCGAAATTTTCGAATGTTTCAAAAAAATTACGAAATTGGAATTAAAATAAGAA